>APFE030926884.1:52426-69587 GCA_000404065.3 Pinus taeda | reverse complement strand
AACACTGGAATGCTTAGTGCAGTTCCCAGAACTCTTCCAAAACTGGCAAGAAGTTGAAGTCTTCTGCTAGAGGAAGTTCTCCTATTGTTTTGAAGAGGGAAACCTTCAACCATGAAAGGGAGGTCTCACCCCGCATAAAAGGGAGAACTTCAACCTGAAAAGGGAAGTCTCAACCTGTGATGGTTTAAGGATGACCAACAACTCTGGAATGCTTAATGCAATTCCTGGAACTCTTCCAAAATTGGCAAGAAGCTGGAGTCTTCTTCTAGAGGAAGTGTTCTCAATTTTTGTTCCTGGAATTCTTCCGAAACTGGAAGAAGCTGAAGTCTTCTGCTAGAGGAAGTGTCCCAAATTGCCAACTGAAGGCATGTTCACGGGCATCTTTGTCTCTGGCTACAACTCTGAAACTGGTGTGGCAGGTTGTGGCTCAGGCTCGCTTGATGTGGCTTTGAAGCTTGTAGATGACCATCATTTCCCCCCCTGTCAGATACAAGGTGAGATGATGGAGAAAACTCAACTGCAAGATTGTTTAATACTTTGGAACAAGTTCTGACATGCGTTTGGAATATCTTCTTGGCTATTGATGCCCATTGCCAAGAAGCGATCCATCCTAGATGAATCTTTGTTCTTGCAAGACATTTGTTTCTGAAGCATCTGTGTGAAGAATGACTGGTCTTATGACAGTGCTTACATGGATGAAGATCAAAACAGTGATCCTTCAGATGGCCAACTCGATCACAGTGTTGGCATTTCACAATCTGTTGTTGTTGTTGTTGCGGTGGAAGTGGAGTAGAATCTGGAATAGCTGGAGGTGAACTATCATGAGGAGCAGGTGAACTGTCATGAATAAATCCAGCACTCTGAAACTGAATGGGCTTTGAGTAGTCTGGAATAGGAAAGGACAAGTCCTTGTCATATCCAAGACCGGTTCTGTGCTTGTTGTGGACAAGCTGTTCCCAAGGTCTGATTATGGGCTTGGGAAGTGCAGACTGAGTTTCTGCATCTGCATGTACAGCTGCTACTTTATTGGGCACTGGATTTGAATGAACTTCAACAATATTTTCTCGTTGTTTATGGGAGTCTGTTTCAATCTTCTGAGCAAGTTCAGAATGATGACTCCATTGATGTAATTCTTCTTGTTGTAGCTGAGATTCAAGTTGCAAAAAATCAATTTTTTCCTGTGCATTTTGTAGACATGTCTAAATTTCTAAGAGAGATCCTTTGCTGATTTGTAATGTGTCATCAACAGTAGATTGTATAAGAGTTTTCATGAACTCTAATACTTCACTGATTCTGGCCATTTTCTTCAATGTCAGATTTACACCTTAAAACTGATCACAATTATTACTTAATGCAGAAATGTAATATCCACTCATAGTACACAGCAATATCTTGTATAAATGTGTAGCAAATGAATCAGGGAATCAATGCATATATATGTAGATAGAAACTATAATGGGTTTTAAATACAATGCCACAATTGGGGCAGCAACAACTGCAAACTTGCTTGGATCCTTCAAGTACTCCTTCACTTTCAATCATAAATGATGGCTATCAAAACTTCAATAATTATAACACCATGTCACGGGCATTGGAATGAATCTCTAGCACACTGAAACAACAGTGATAGACCTCCTTACATGTCCAAATACTTAGCAAACTGTATAGTGTTGTTCCTCTGGCTTATATTAGTCAACAATACAGTGTTTCGTGGTGCCCACAATGTCATAATAAACTCCACGTTGAAGGGTATCACAGCTACGTTCAACAGAGGTGGTGCATTCCTTGTTGTTGGTTCATGTAAATATATAATATGCTGGACAAATACTTGTGGAAGAACTTCAAAATTTTAATTTGATATCAAATTTAGACCCAGCGAGCATACATCATATTAATAATACCAGCGTATGTATGGAAGCAATAGTGTATTAAAACCATCCAAAACCAGAGCAGGAATAGAATTCAGTTACGCAATTCATATACCATAACTATGCTACCACTGTCATAAAAAATTCATCATATATATCACTGAAAATCAAAGCAAATCCAAACTCTTCAAATAGCATTCTCTATTCCAACAGCTTCCCCTGATAATGCAAATCTTTTAGATGATGAAAACCACTTACATCATGACTCATTGCTTGCATTGCCTTTCCTGAAAAACTCTTGCAAGAAATTAAGAAAATAAACGCGGCTCAAAAGGAGCTCTATACTTTTCAAAGTATTTTGTCCAACAGCTTTCGGTGACATGCAAATCCTTCAAATAATCAATTATCACCTTAAAGGTGACTTATTTTATCCAGGGCCAACAATGAAAACTACGTCATTGAATGGAGAATTGAACGGCCAACGTAACTGCCATAGTTCTAAACATAGATTCTGGAGACAGCTTGGAAACTTCCATGGTCGAGACACAACTCGGTCCCGCTCTGCACATTGTTTTCCACGTTGTCGAACTGTATTGTATCCTCGGCATGCGGTGCAGTCGGTATATGCGCTGAAAGAAAACAAAGGTACAAAAATACAAATTTCAAAATAGAGCAGCCCTTCAAATATATTCAGCGACCTCCATGCGGAATTTTAGAAGTGGTTACCAGAGCTTCAACGTATTTTTTCAAGACTGCAAATTCTACACCAGGCGAACTTGTTCACATATCTGAAGATCCAACGGTGGTAAAAAAGGCCTTGTATCAGATTTCTTCTCGTTTGAAAAAAAATCCAGCAAAACAATGCCTTTCATATAAACAACGGTTCTTATGGATTATGGCAGTGTATATGAGGAGGTCTTGTATGACGGAGTCTGGGGATTCAACATGGATTCTCGGCTCTGCTACGGCCTCGGGTTATCTTGTGCGGCTTGTAATCAACGCTATAGCTGAGGGAGATGAAGTAGTCAAGTCTGACGCCATACGGGTTGGTCAATACACAAATGGAGATTTCCCAACTGACAGTAAAGAATTTGCCAAACGTGTATATTACACAGTTTTCATGGGCTCTGAAAATAGTTCAGAAACAACTCGTGAGCGAGCAAAGAAGTTATCTAATGATTATCAACTCACCAATGTCTGGTCCAAACAAGTTTCCTTCAGTGGTCAAATTGGTTTCATCTTGTCGAATAGAGTTTAGAAGCATTTGCACAGATTCTGGAGAATCATGTTGCTTCTGTCTACGGAAGCCTGAACCCCAATGATCCTCGCAGTGGCCACTTTCACCAAGTAGAATGTGTGCTTCATCAAGACCATCAAACCTCAACTACACTTCCAAGTTTTCCTCTATAAAAAATTTTGTGAGTCCTGCTTGCATGACCTCTGTATCTGAGTGGAAGTTGCCCTCGTTGACTTCATGAACATCATCATTCTTATATTTAAGATCCTCATAATCCATCAACGCATTCCAGTGCTTGACATTAGCCCTTGGAACAAGTCACTAACAAGTGATGCGAGACGAGAATAATTTCCTTTGCCAGCAAGAGTACTCTACTTCTAAACAAGCGCGAATACGGAAACAGGACACAACAGTAACATATGGCAAACCAACTGCATTCTGAAAGCTTCCAATTTTTTTTCGTTGAAGAGAAGAATGAACATGAATACGGGGAGGAGAAGGAAAGGTCCCTCAAAGAAAACAAGAATTGGGAAGACTTACGAGGAAATATCGATGTATGGGAGGCTTTGCAACATTTTCCGTTGTGGTCCCGTGTCAATGTTTCAGCACGTTTGTCATAGATGGTGTGGCCAGAATTACTAGCAATTGGTGCGAAACAAGAAAATAACAGATTGTGAGAGAGAAACGTGGTGGTTTATCTAACCGGTGGACAAAAATGATGAAAGAACTCTGGCCGTTGTCCCTGTAATCGACGAGTTTACTAAAGGGCTTATGGATGATGTGAACGTAGAACTGGATTGTGTCTATGTTCACAAAAGCGTGGGAGATGAATCGCATGAAGAGGCCAGGCCAGGAAGAGAGAAGTCGAGCTATTTAGGTGACATTCTGAGCTGAATAAAATTGATAAATCGATGGTGGGTATACCTGTTTTGGCTGCTAGAGGCGTAATACGATGTTAGACTGGGCGGACTGGTCTATGCGCAAAGTTTAGAGAGTGGACAGAGGGACAGAGAGCCCGGCAGTGAGCATACTGCATGAAACCATGTCAGACCACCACGGCAGAGGCAGTGCTGGTGTGCTCTGATACCACAATGCAAGTTTTAGACAAATTTTCCTCAGCCACAGCTAATCATGGAAACTTAAGTAAAATCCTCCATATCAGATCCATTAACATAACAACGCATATCGTTCCTATTATGAGAGCGTAGGTAAGGAGTATGGCAGAGAATGAGAGCGCAGGTACAGTAGACAGAACGCAGGTCCGTATAAAAGGAATATGGCAGACAGGGGTCAGAGATGTCAGTGAGCAACGGATTTTAGGCAGAAAATTCTCACGAGGTAGCGCATGCAGTGTCAGGAGCAGCTAATTATATGGAGGAGCAGAGACCAGCAACGGTATTAACAGGTTGCAGCTAAAATTTAGCTGAATAAATATTCATGAAGTTTATGGCAGAAATAAACTGCACAGAGAGGCTATAAAACAAATGGCTCAAATTAATTATGCAGGGCAGGAATACGCCTGCTCCGATACCATGTTAAACACACATGGACAACAACATAAATATGAAATATAAATCATGAGAGTGTAATTTTTATTAACAAGAGATATACATTTATAGTACATTATGTGATCGTTGGGTTTCACATCCCAAGGTCTCCTTTTGTCCATTCAACTTCCACACTAACCCATTGAGGATTAGGTGTCCAACAATTCCAATTCTAATAAGTTCCTCATTATTATTTATAAAATTCATTTATATATAAGAAAACTTTGTTTAAAAAAATGGTTTATTACTTTTAATAAATCAAAAAAATTAGATGCATGCCACCTCGCTCCCACCCACCAATTTCCTAGGGATTTGAGATTATTCCAATTCTAATAAGTTCCTCATTATTATTTATAATATTCATTTATATATAAGAAAAATTTGTTTAAAAAAATGGTTCATTACTTTTAATAAATTTAAAAAAATTAGATTCATGCCACGTGGCTCCCACCCACCAATTTCCTAGGGATTCAAAATTATTCCAATTCTAATAAGTTCCTCCATGTTGAGATTATTCTAATTCTAATAAGTTCCTCAATATTATTTATAACATTCATTTATATATAAACAAATTTTATTTAGCAAAATGGTCCATTAATTTTAATAAATTTAAGAAATTATTGACTCTCTACCCATCAATTTCGAAGGGATTTGAGATTATTCCAATTCTAATAAGTTCCTCATTATTATTTATAACATTCATTTATATATAAGAAAATTTTATTCAGCAAAATGGTCCATTACTTTTAGAAAATTTATTTGAGATTATTCCAGTTCTAATAAGTTCCTCATTATTATTTATAACATTCATTTATTTATAAGAAAATTTTATTCGGCGAAATGGTCCATTACCTTTAGAAAATTTAAAAAAATAGATTCATGCAATGTGGCTCCCCACCCACCAATTTCCTAGGGATTTGAGATTATTCCAATTCTAATAATTTCATCCATGATAAGTTCCTCATTATTATTTATAACATTCATTTATTTATAAGCAAATATATAACAAGGTATTTTTGTAAGTGTTCACTATGGTGCAAATAAATTCCATGCAATCTAGCGTTAAGATGTCCCTCAACATGTTTGAAGATCATATTGTCCACTCCAATCTTTTGCTAGGCTAGAAGAATGTGGGTTACATCTTCTTCGATTAATAACAAAGTACCAATATTTGAACATATATATATTTGTATGCTGCCACATGTGTTTGATAGTGGCAAATTTAACGTGGAAAACCTCTATGAGAAGTTTGGGCATTTGATACTGGATCACGAGGTTGACTTATGGGAACTTGAATTTGGAGAGGAATATGTGTCTTCACACAAATGAGGAGTATAAGGTTTGACTAGCTTATGCCACTAATCTCCACGAGATCAATTATGTGTCTGTCATAAATTTAGTAACTGAGTGTGGTTTAGATTTTAATGATTTGAAGGAGTGTTCTATGAAAGATTCTTTTAATTTTCAACTACAAGTGTATAAAAGTAGCTCAACTATGAATTTTGAGTGTAGGATGAGTGAAGAATTAGGTAAAGTAGCATGAATGAATTCGTGCTCTAAAATTAGTTAGCAATTATTCAATAACAAATTTTCAAGTTGCAAGCTTTTCTTATTAGTTTTTTCTTTAAAGATCAGTGTTGATCTATTTTAATCACAAATATAAAAAGTGTTTAGAGTGATATAATTTCTTCTTGTGTATTTTTTTTTAAATGCAAATTTTGGAAAAAAAATGTTTGCATCTCAAAGATAAAATTGACAAAAAAATATAGCTCAAATATAAAATAAATACATTACTTGAAATGCTTAAAAATGTTTTAACCATGATTTTTTTTTTCATTGTAAATATTAGTTGACATTGAAATACTTTACTTAATATGGCATTGAAATATTTTACTTATGAAGTACATTATTTATATTAATAAGTTCCATGATAAGTTGCTCCATGATTAATAAATTATGAAAATTAGAAATTATGGTTGATGTTTTGAAATGTATTTTCATTTTTAAAATTTGAAATGAATTAATTGTAAATTGATTATAAGAAAAATATAAACCAATTGTGTAAATTATAAATCAAGCTTAATTTTTTTCTAAAAGCATTAAGAAATAGTTTAAATAGTTATGCAAACCAATAACAATGTGTTTGGAAAGATAAACTATGTGCCATACTAAGTAATATATTTATAACATATGAAATATATTGCAAACTTGTTTAACTACCAAATGTAGTGTGGAACAATTTGTTTACCATGTTGAACTTTGAATTTCTTTTATTTTGTATTTTACATTTTGTTGTACTTTACACTTTTATGATACTCATAAGATTCAATACAATCTAATTGTTTCCTCTTGCATTTACACTAGAATTCAACTAACAAAATCTTCATAATTATCACATATTAATTTTTTTTAATAAAAATGATTAAAATCAAATCAATTATACATATGTATTCAAGAAATTATAAAAATAAATCAATTATTACCTCTGGTATATTTTGAAATATGAATTCTAGAATTTAAATTTAATTATCAATATGTAATAGATGTATTGCAGGTATTTAATGCTATTTAACATCTATAGAATATCTATATAAAATTTATGTATATAGACATGTTTATTTTAAACTAGGGTTTCCAAAATTTTATTTATAATTTGGATTGTAGGGATTTAATCTATATTATTTTTAATAGTATACACAAATCAAAGGTTAAGATTTATTTTCGAAGTGGTTAAGAATATCCATTGTAAAAATAAAGGTTAATCTTCATTGTAAAAATCTTATTGCTTATATGTTTTCTTTTTAATATAATTACTTTTAATATAATAAATAATAATAATAATTTAAAATAAATTCTATAATTTAGTTTTTTTTTTAATTTTTGGCAATAGAGATGGATAAGAGGATAAATGTTTAGATGTATTTACCGATTATTTAGATAATTTTGAAAATACATTGTAATAAGTTTATCATTTACTTCTTTTTGATAAATAAAAAATTAAATTATAAATAAAATAAATGGGAAAAATCAATCTGTATAGATTATTTATTTATTTATATTTAAATTTTGATTGGTTATTTATATAGTTAATGTATCAAGATTAGACATGACCTAACTTTCGAGCGACCATTGATTTTACCTTGAGCCAGGTTTCATTTCCATTGTATAGTTTTATGCCCTTATGAGATCTCCATGCTCTCGCTCGATCCTTTCCCATTTTTCAATTCAAGAAAAGCTACCTAGCTAATTTTTTTGTATTTATTTCTAGATGCTCAAAATGGAGCCTGGGAAGTGAATGCTAATTAAAGGACGCATAATCATTGATATCGGTGGTTGTTAAGTTTATGGAATGGTGAGTGACGTAATTTTGTAGCGTGTTTTATTGTCTCTTTATTATAGTTTTTATTAAATTTTTGATTTCTGATATTTAACACATAGGAGTAAAATGGTGGTAATCTCTTTGCATGGTTTACGAATGAGGAGGCTGATGGGAATGTGAAGGTTTAATTTTAAAATTTAGATATAATTAATTGATTATTAAAGTTAATATTTAATTTTAAAAGATGAAAATCAATATTTATAAAAAAAAGTACAATTATTAATAAAAATAAATTTGAAATATATATATATATAAAATTTGAGTAGATTTAATAATTAAGAAATGTTTCACTTAAATTATATATATATATATATATATATTATATATAAAAGAGCATGTGTTTCATTTAAATAGATCACAAATTTAAAAACAAGGCAAAAATAAAATAGGTATACTTTTGTAAATTTCAAATCATTACCATTATCACATAAACACAGGAAAATAAATTAACTAAATTTCTAAATAACATTAAAAAAACACCTTTAAAATATAATTTTTTTATATATATTTTATATAGCTTCGAAATATCTCTACCCTCGTGTATACCATCTTTAAAATTAAAAACGGTTGTATATTTTTCTGCTTCGAAATATAAATCCCCAGTTCAGTTCATGCATAACATCTTTAAAATTAATAAATGCTGAAATTTAATTATTAAATGGTGAAATTCAATTGGCTAAATATTTAACGATATAAAACACTCACTTATATATAATTATCGCTGAAATTACACTATTAATACAAGATGAGTCAGCCTTAAAATCTTCTCGCTTTCTTATCATCTTCACAATGGCAAATCGGCAACGGCGGAGAGTGTTCGGGTTTTGAATCAATTCGACCAATACCAAATAAAAACGGAATACGACACCAGCGGGGCAAATGGGCGCCGAGTCAGAGGCAGATTGTGGGGCCCGCTGTTTCCTCCGGACACCAAACCTCAACCCTAGCATCGCGCAGACAATAAAGTACGAGCAAGTGGCATATGCCCATAGGCTTCGGACAGACGACGAAACTCCTCCGAGCAACTCCCCCTTAAAATACACCGAAACTTCGATGTAATAAACATCTTCTCATCACTATGAGCACGCCTGTGTCCCAGTGAGATGATCATCCATATGGGTTCCGAGGAAATAGCGAGGTAGCTCATTCCTAGAAATAATTTCAAGTTAAGCCAAGACTTCAAGCAAATCATAATGGGAGACCCTAGTGTTTGGCATGGTTCAGTCATGCACGCATTTGAAAATAACGAATAGATACTCCGCCGGAATAGTTTCGAGTTAATACAAGATTTCACGCTAATCGGAAATAATTTCAAGTTAGTCCATGATTTCACGCTAATCGGAAATAATTTACGGTTAACTAACTTATCAAAAACGCAATACTACGGATATGCAGACACATCCTTCGGTTTTACTGACATATTTACAATTAATTCGATGAGGACCGGACCGTCGTAGTTTGAAGTGTATTTTTTTAAATTAAATTATGGTGAATTTGTAATTCCAAAAGGTTTTATATCAAATTTAGTGGTTACAATTATATTAAGAAATATCTCATTGTCGAATTTATAACTTAGCATAATTTAGCAAGAGTTAAAAAAAAAAACTTATATCAGAATTTATAACTTAACCAAAGGCATGCCAATGAAATGTGTATTACCACTAAAAAATGTTTGAAATTAAGGGTTGCATTACCGGCTTGTCAAGCTTCTTCCTATTTTAGCGACCGTGCGGAGGTAATACCCGCCCAATCACCAAAACTTACAAAGCTTTTGCGTCTCATTTGAACAATCACAGGATTAAGGAATCCAGCATGGAGTACTCATTTAGATAACTGCGCGACAGCCAGATAATTCTTCTCTCGTATTGATTATGAGAGCTGTTCAAGGGCTCCACGTTAGATTTCTGCATCATATATTTAGAGGGCAGGGGATTCACTCGTGTCAGCTTGCTTGTCAGATGTGCAGTACCCTGTTGCGAAAAAAGCAAGTAACTTCGACAATCCAGCCTTCTAATATAATTATCAGCAATGAAGCGCTGCGCAAAGTTTTTAGGATTTGGAATGAATTGGCGAGAAATAGTATACATAAGTTCAGTGCTCATTCTGATTCTGATTCTATCCTCCGTAGAATCCTCCAGCTTCGGCGACAATTTCGATATTTCATGGGGAACCGTTCAATTGTTGAATAATGGCCAGACGGCGCAGCTCACTATGGATAAAGCCTCAGGTACAATATTTCTTTTTCATGGACATAAATGTATTGAATGCTGAGAATTGTAATAATAATTTTACTTGTTCATCAGGTTCTGGTTTTCAGTCCAAAAACGAATACCTCTTCGGCAGCTTGAGCATGAGTATTAAGCTGGTGTCTGGAAACTCGGCAGGAACAGTCACTTCCTATTATGTAAGTAGCTATTTTGACACAAGAATGAAGATGCATTATAAATTTACAGTACTTGAACCCAATTTCCGACATAGATAATTAAAACTTCAATATATTAATGTTGGTATTTTTCTTTCAGATGTCGTCCGACGCGGCTTCGCACGATGAACTTGACTACGAATTTCTGGGGAATCTGCCGGGAAATCCGTACACTCTACAAACCAACGTCTTTGCGAGTGGCGTTGGGAATAGAGAACAAAGATTGAATCTGTGGTTTGATCCCACGGCCGGCTTCCATAACTATTCAATTCTTTGGAACCACAATCAAATCATGTATGTGCTTATTCCTTATAACTGACACAGATCATGAATTTATTTATAGTCTTTGTTTGTATTATAATATATGTATATTTTGCATATTGTGAGCAGATTTTGGGTTGACTCTATCCCTATCAGGGTGTTCAAGAACAATGAAGAAACTGTGGGTATCCCATATCCGAATAGTCGACCCATGAGGATTCTCGCCAGCCTTTGGAACGGAGAAAACTGGGCCACTGATGGAGGAAGAGTTAAAATAGATTGGAGTAAAGCTCCGTTCGTCGCCTCTTACCAATCATTTGAAGTGAATGCATGCAGCGCGCCATCTAATTCATCTCTTCCATGTGCCAACAATTGGTGGGAACAGCCGGAATTTCAAAGCCTAGATGAATCTCAGCTGGGGAAACTTGATTGGGTTCGCAAAAATTACATGACTTACGATTACTGTCACGATACGTCCGGAAGGTTTTCTACGACTCCAGCTGAATGTGCATTTAATTCTTAATCAATCAAACACGTTTGATAATAATAAATTTTACACTATGGTCCGCGCCTGAATGAAGACGTACCAAAGAACTAGTTTTTCTGTCGTCTCAGGGTGGACAAATGTTGTATCAATCTGAGAATACAAATGGACTTCCAAATGCCAAAATTTTGTTTGTTTTTAGTTATCATGTTGTTTTGGAAATGCCTCCCTCCACGGGAGCCAATAAAAGGACATCGCCTTTTGCAGTAATTATTTTCTTTTTAAAATCAGATAGAGCTTCCCTCCTCCTGTAAAATCATCAGTTTTCCAGATTTATATATATATATAAAGAAGGCTGTTGTAACTGCATGTGCAGAAAGGACGAAAGGAGAATTTACGAAATTGGTATTTCTGAATTGGTTTGGCTCTGAATTTTGATTTTGGTTCTTTTTTCGCTTTAAACAGACATTGAAAACCGTTATATTTTTTGCCCTTTTAACGCAAATAAGATAGGTATTAATTCATCCGGTGGTTCCCATATCTTCTCCGAACCGTTTTAAAGGTATTAAATCATCAAATGGTTTTCATAATAATTAATTTCGGAAAAGTTTTTAAGAACTTTTACTAAAGATAACTGGTTTTTTACTTTGTATTATGCCTCTTTTTATGAAGCAACAAAAAGCTGTCATGAGAGCATGAGTACATTCAGAGTAAAATATGTTTAAGGGGTATTTTTTTTTGCTGAGTAAAGACTAAATCTATTAAAAAAGGAAAAAATATATTACAATCAGGCCTGCAAGCACACAGAGCAGAGAAGCAGGGGAACCAAAGGTGAAGGAAACTCAACCTTGTTCCAAAGAGATAGACAAGGAAATGACCCAAGAGAGCATAGGACCACATCTGAAAAGACTGAGCAGAGAAGCTACCCCGAAGGGTTATTATCTACAACACGACATTTTTTGCCTTTTTTCTTACTAACTTTTGTCCACCCAGTGGAGCTGGGGTGACTTGTAACTAGTTGTAGATGATTCTGATCTGATGGCTGAGCCTCCTTCTCAGAGTCTGAGGACGAAGAGAAATGAGCGCGCTTCTGGGAAATCTGAGGGTTAGAGGGAGCCTCTGGAACAGCTGAGGGAGGGTCCCCCGGAATTTCCTCATTCTGCATATCAGCTTCAACTTCCTCATCAACCTGCACATCTGCCTTAGATTCCTCCTCCTCTGAGCTCGAGAAGTCTAAGTCGCCCAGCGGATGAGGAGGCTCAAAAGGATTCCATCTTTTAGATTTGGGTTTGCGGTTCAGATTCTTCTTTTTATCTTTTAACTGCGAACATGTACTCTGAAGGTGCCCTGTTTGATGACAATGGCGACAGCGGAAGGCTGTGTTCTCGTAATCTAGTGACTGAGTCCAGTGGAAATCTCCAAACTTGAGGTTAATCTGATCCGGCAGTCCTTTGCTGATGTCTATTTCTGCACATAGTCTGCCGTAAGTATAGAGACCATTTTCCCTTCTTGAGGTATCTGTAGCCAGGTATTGTCCTAAAGTATCCCCAATGGCTAAGAAGACAGAGAAATCCCAAAAATGAGCCGGAAGATTTGGGAGCCGAACCCAAATAGGAATCTTCGAGATCACTGCTGTAGAAGGGTCGAAATCAGGAAACCAGGGGGTAAGAAAAAGCCCAGCCGTACCCCAAAACCAAGGGATTTTCGTTAAGGCTTTCTGGTAGTCTTCGTTTGAGTAAAAAACCACCAGGAAGAAGCCTTTTGAACATAGGAAAATTTTACATTTTTTAGTCCAGAAGGAATGGACCCATTGATAAAGATCTGCTGTATGAGGCCATAGCCCGTTAAATCTACATATGAGTCCTGATTCTGCAAAAGTCTGATAGCGGTTCTCAACCCCAGGATTAGAGAGGCTAATGGAAGGTATCTCCTCTGATTTGTCAACCAGAAACGGCTTTGGAACGCCATTTGGCTGGGTTGTCTTGGAAGAAGCCTGTGGTTGGGCAGTGTTTTTGCGTGCTGCATCTTTGTAAGAGAAAAATGGGGCTGAGGAGGTTTGCCCGAAGGAACCACCTCTTAAACGAAAAGAAACCCTAATAGAGGCATCCTTTTGAATGTTGTAGAAGGAAAGAGATAGGGGCTGCATTAGTTGCTTACCCTGATATAGTAGTCTGAGGCAAGAGGATGGAATCCCCAGCCTGCATTCAAGTTTTTGCAGAAGATCCTGCACAAGATCTGCTGCATGCACCCATAACATTGTCGTTTTGCCTAAAAAATTGACTTGGATCTGAAATGCAGAGGATTCTTCAGGCAGATCTGGTGGGTGCGAGAGAGAGAGCTGCCTCAGATATGAGCTCGTTTGACCCTACGGCCTGAAGATAGTTTGCCCATAGATCTGGGTTTTTTTTTGAGGCTCCAAGATCTACTGGGCTTCTGATCTGATGATTTGATTGCATATCTGCGAAACTGACGGCCAGCCATCCCTATTTAGGTCGCCCTGTTTAGGATTGAACCTTGACCCTGCAAACACGGCTTGGGATAAATTACATGAAAATGAAGCAAGAGGGTAGAATGCTATTGACCTTGCCGCATTATCTGTATCTTGACATCGGATCTTGGGGTTTCCATGAATGCAGATCTGTAAAAACCGCAGATCCGTGACCCCATTGAGCAGATCTGTGACCGCTAGTCGCTCTGCTTGGATAACGCTTATAACTTTCAACATAAAATGGTCCTCTACTCTCGCGTATTCAATGATTCGAGCGCCTGGATGGAGTGCGAGGCCTCCAATATCTTCTGCGTTAAAGCTGATTGCGGCTACCTTCTGCTCGACTCCGAGCTTCACTGGCGAGGAGACCATTAAACGGCAGTGAACCTTTAAGGGGGTAAAATTAAGATTAGTCTCATGAATTTAATAAAAATTTTGTATTAGTATGATGACTTATATTTATGATATTTAAGGTAGTAACATGTTTAATTCGTAAAAATATGATTGGTTCCATAAATTTAACAAGGGTTACATAGTGGGCCAAATGGTTAAGAGTATGTGATTCGTTCTAAGAGGTCATAGGTTCAAACCAGAGGGGTAGAATAGGTTCAAACTAGAGGGTAGAATAGGTTCAAACCAGAAGGGTAGAATATGTATGTCTTCTGTTCAAACCAGAGGGTAGAATAGGTTCAAACCAGAAGGGTAGAATATGTATGTCTTCGTAGACTTAGCAGTCAAATCTGTTAAAAATAGATATTATTATATAATTTCCAAAGCAAAGGTAGACAATGTAACATTGTTGGTCTTGAGGAATCTGTGTTATTTATACATAGAACCAGGTGCAACCATTGGTTGTGACGAGCCATTTCAGGTGTTGGACACCTAATCCTAAATGGGTTAGTGTGGAAGCCGAATGGACAAAGCAGTCCAAGAGACCTTGGGATGTGAATCCCAACGATCACATAATGTACCATAAATATACATCATTTGTGAATAAAAAATGCACTGCATGATTTATCTTTCATATTTTCTCTCGTTCACCATGTGTGTTTAACATCGTATCAGAGCCATGATGTGTGGCCTCGTAATTGCACTCTGTCTGTCGCACCTGCGCTGCCCTGACATATTCTATTTATTACGCTCAGACTACATAAACGTTTCATATTCTCTGAACGTTGTTCATCAGTTACATTCTAATTATGTCTGCCATATTCCCTTCTATTTCACTGTCGCAGCTGTTCCATAATGGGTTTCTCTCAGAAGAGACCCACTGCGCTTGTTCTCACACTCGGGAGAGCCGCTGTCTCGGCCCCTCCACCTTCTGTTCTACCCACGCAGCTGTAATTTTTAGATTGCGGGTCGAATTCGAATGCACTGTAACTGACCTGAACAAATTCGCCATACTTGACGATCTCTCGTCACAGATTCTCGTCCAAGGGATCAAGAAGCCCTTCCCAGTTCTGCAAAATTTCAAACGCGGTAATAACGGCTAGCTAGCTCGACGTGAAGGCAGTGAGGGCCTTGACGTTGCCTTTTGGCGTTCAAAATTGGCTACACTACCATAACATATATATTGATTTCTCAGTGACATCACTGGTTTGGAGTCATCCACAGCCTGTGCACCAGTACGGCAATTGCCTTTTACATGAAGCCATCCTTTCACTTTTACTTTTGAGATTCTCAGAACTGAGGGGCTAGGCGTTGGTGATGGAGTTGGAAAAGTTGTCGAATTCGAAGGGGACGGAGAAAACACAGAGTAGTCATCACCTGTAACGGAATTAGCTGAGAAATACTGCTCCATTATTGGAGATGAATACTTAGTATACGCACTTCTCTGGCTGAATCCCGCCACTTCTTCCACATATGTTTTTACACTATTTTCTTTACTAGTTGTGTCTTCACTGCGCGATGTATGAGCCTTGGTTCTCAGCCCATAAAACAGTTCTGAGAGTGTTCCACGGCGGTGCTTTGCTGGATAATTATTCATTTGGTTTGCTGGCATGTTTTTTGAGTATGCGAATTCCGAAGTTTTATCTGAAAATTCTTCTATGATTTCACACTGTTCAGTGCAGATTTCATCATCTTCTTTGTGCGCCCATAATCTTATATTGTTCTGCTGCTTATGTGAAAACTGACATTGACCAAGGGCTTGACAACATTACAGTGTATTGTATGACTAGTATCACTAGCATGAGATATGACTATGGTATGGCTCTTACGTCATGAGGAATGACTCTGGACCTTATTCTTCGAGATCTGTATTGCTCTCTCAGTAGCATCAAATACAGTGGCACACAATATAATGGCTCGATGTATTTGCTCTGTGGCTTGATATGATCGACAAAGGCTCATTGTGGCTTGTTTATATATATATAAGTAGCTTTTTATATGATTTGTTGTAGCATTCCATCGATATTTGATTACACCTTCAATCACCTGAAGTGAAAATAACTTTGTATTCAGAATGCTAACAACTTGCAGCCATGTATCCGGATGAGCCTGTAAATCCCGCAATATCCGCTTTGCTGCTGCTCTCTCGTCTTTAGATTTCGTGCCGTAGAAAGCCGCAACAGTAGCATCAAGAAGGGGGACGTCAATGGGCTGTGAAATATCCAGAAGCTTTTCGGCCATGGTGTTCTTTTAAGAGTTTCCGGCCAGCGAAAATCGCAGGGTACCTGTTGTCAGAATCCTTTTAGTGTTTGCTTCGGAGGTCGAAATCCTTCACCTGGCCTCAAACCCTCAAACACAGCCAAAATACACAATCCAGGCATTCCTCTACAGCAAAAAAGCAGCTCTGTCCATCTTCGGCTATATATACCCACGCAGCTCAGTATTAATTATATATTTTACAAGTGAAATACAGTTGCAATTAATATAATCGCTGTGAAGATAAGGCAATGTGCTGTTGTTATATTTCATGAGGACTCCAATGACAAAGGAGAGTAAGTAGGCTACTATCCACTGTATGTTGCATTTAATTTTCTGTTGGATAATATAAGTTTGTTTGAAGACTGTTACTACATATGGAAGCATTAAAAACAATGTACAGTGAATAAGCTTACGAAATCACCCACCTTGGAGAACATTGTTTGCACATCAGGGTTTATCTGTTGAGATAATGGCCAAACTTGAAGATGCATTAAAGTTATTGAATATCCTAATTCATTCCATTGTTGATGAGATGGTCAAAGTCAACAAAGAAACTCTTTTTGACATTCAAACTTATTTGCAAAATGCACAAGAAAAGATCGATTTTTTGCAGCTTGAATCACAGCTACAGCAAGAAGAGCTACATCAAAATAGACACCATTATGAACCTGTTTTTGTTCAGAACATTAAGACAACCACCCATCAGCAGCATGTTACAGTTCATTCAGATTTAGTACCAAACAAAGCAACAAGGTTACATGCAGATGCAGAAGTTCAGTCTGCACTTCCCAAGCCCATTATCAGACCTTGGGAACAACTTGTCCAC
>APFE030926884.1:40239-51727 GCA_000404065.3 Pinus taeda | reverse complement strand
TTCTTGGACTCATACATAACCCTTCGGATTAAGGGGGGAATGTTGGACACCTAATCCTAAATGGGTTAGTGTGAAAGCCGAATGGACAAAGCAGTCCAAGAGACCTTGGGATGTGAATCCCAACGGTCACATAATGTACCATAAATATACATCATTTGTGAATAAAAAATGCACTGCATGATTTATCTTTCATATTTTCTCTCGTTCACCATGTGTGTTTAACACCAGGAACAATCTAATTTCCAAGACAATCGAACACTGGTTTTAGGGAACCTGTGTTATTTATACTAATAAAAACAGACGCAGTAATTTTTAAAAAGATATTGCCTTGTAGAGCTCGCAAGCAGTTAATACTTTAGGTTGAGTTAGACTTTCGATTGTTGTTTGCGTGAAATCTTGGATTAACTTGTATTTATTTCCAAGGAATGAGCTAGATCACTTACCATTTTTGGTTGAGTGAGGTTTCTCATTATTATTTGTGTAACATTCTTATACAAAATGGAATTTCTTCGTTCTGTAAGTAGGTGAGTTAAGAGTAATAGGAAAATTTCGAATAAATTTTAGTTTTCTTTTCACTTATCTCTTTCTATTTAAGACATTATTTGTTAATCTAATTCATAAAATTTAATATGGAAATATTATCATAAAATTAACCGTTCAATAAGTGAAAATATAATTAATAATAATTATAATATTAATTGATTTAATTATTTATCATCTTAAATGAAAAGTATTTTTTAAGAAAAATTTATTGCTAATAGTGTATATATGTAAGATATATATCTACATATCATGTATTATATTGGTGGGTTATTTCAATAACTTTTTTCTATAATTTGATGTAAGAGAAATTTCATTGTGTATATAAGGTTAATTTGATACAAGAGAAATTTTCATTTTGGATAAATTTGATTGTAACTAAAATATTTGACTTTTGAATTTTTCAATTTCTAGATTAAAGGACTCGTATTAATCCGATCACCATCTTATTATTATTTTTAAATCATCTATAATTTATATTTTAGGTATTAATCCGATCACCATCTTATTATTATTTTTAAATCATCTATAATTTATATTTTATTTTCTAAAATATTAGTATGTAGTTAAATAATGTAACTATTATTTTTTTAAATAAAAGTTTGTCCAATTACCACCTTATTATTTTAAAATCATCTATAATTTATATTTTATTTTTAAAAATATTATTATGTACACTATATCATATATTATAAATTATATTTAATAAATAATGCAAATTATTTAAAAATAATAAAAAATTAAAATTTGGATTTTCATACCGTCTAATTTTAATTATATTAAAATAATAATTCTACATTTACATTGCAACTTACTTTCCAACTCCATTATAATGACGGGTTTTGGGAAAACTCTTTAATATAATCACACGCATAAATGTAAATGCAACGAAATAACGTACACATCTTCTTTGATTATTCACGGAAAAATAAATACAATTCGTTCTTGTAGAACAAGCTTTTTCCAATAATACAATAAGTCTGATTTTTTTATGAGAGACTTTTTCATCATGAAGTTTCTATGAATCAACTTTTAAATTAGCCAATACATTTTTTTGTAATCGAGGTATTTATATTAATCTTTTAGAATTGATTATATTTATGTAGAAATGTCTCTATTCTCTTGTTCTTTATTTCCAATGGATTTGTTAACTGAGAGAGTAGTGCAAAATTTAAAAACATAAAATCTTTTCTTACGGGAACTCAAAAACATATTAGTTTTATTGCCTACAACATAGATAATACAAAAAAAATAACTAGCAACAACTATACTATATTGGAGGATTTATTGCCTGAGTGTTTCCAGGGACATCAAGATGACCATGCCCCTCATGAACGTGAAGATTGATATGATTCAACGTCGCTTCGATTTCATCTGGCTTTTCACAGAACTTGGGCATGATGCAGTGAACTAAAGCGAGGCATTCCAAAGTTTCTCCCTCAGAGAATTGCAAGTCATTGATGTAGGCTATAAGCTCATTTCTATCAGCATACCTTTGCTCATGGAGAATGTCCAATCTTGCATCGATATCACGCAGTTGTTTGGCGACATGGTGCTGTCCTGGGCTATCTCCCCCTTTGGAACCACGCCCTCCCTTTCTCGCTCCTTCACCCGCTCGGCCCAGTCCCCATGTTGTCTGCAATGGCCAGTGCCATGCTGAGCCCTCCCTTGTTGTCTCAACACGACAATAATCCAATCCAAGCTATGTGCAGTTAACCCCTCTCATCCTCTAGTCATGTTGAGAAGAAGGGCCACTCCCACCCTACAACAGAGAACTAATGAGCCTCACCCTCAAATTCTAAGTCCCTTCACCCCAACTCTCTAAGAGAGTGCCTTCACCAGGATGCTCCGAACCCAAAAGCCACCTGACACTCCAACCCTCGTGTTGCTACGCTCCTCCCTGTTGCTTCTGAGAAGCACTGACACCACCAAGGAGGTTGGTTGAGGGGTCCAGGGCTGCAGAATAACTGGAGGCCACCAACAAGAAAAGGAAGGGAGACTGAAATGACGTATTAGAATGTTAACACCAAAACAACAATTACCTCTCAAGCAGAACATACTTGTCTATAGGTAGAATTCAACGACGACACCCTTTGGAATACAGTTACAATCACCATCACCGAGATCCTAAACCGTTTTCACCTTCGCAAGGACTAGGTACCCAACAACCTCATACTGCCCCTGAACAACTCCTCTCACTCTAGTTAAGCCACCAGTGGGAATGCATAGGTTGAATGCCTATGCACACTCAACTACCTCAATCCCTTTAACCCACTCTCCCAAAGTTAGCAAACAAATACAACACCAACTAGTGAATTCACAGTTTTTATAAGTCCGAGCCACCTTCTCGATGCTTCTTCTCAACTTGCACCACTTGGGGTGGCCTCCTATTTTACCATCACAATGCATCATGCCATCTGGTTGGAATTTCCTAAGACCAGGCTCCATACCTCATACCCATTCGTCACCAACACACTTGTCACCTTACAAACCCCCATTGGGGAAGAGTTGTCTCGATTGATCATCTTACCCACATTCTCTAGGTCCTAGGGAGGCAAATATTGAGGCCAGCCCAAGGAAAAGTCGTGATGTGAGTCTATAAGCCCCCAATTGGCTATCCAATGCACCACTGCGTTGTTTTTTCATCTGGTATGAGAGGTGATTGCATAGGGAAAGGATAGAAGAAGCTATCTTCTCTAAATTTCCTGGGTTTCCAATCGCAATCTCTCAATCACCTTTGACGATGGGGTGCCTTTCAAAATTTTTTGTGTCTCTTAGACCACCATTGTTTAGCCCCCCGTAATTTGGATTTTTGAAATCCCCAATTGTCTCACTAGCATCAGACCTTTTTTGAGAGCTATGAATTCGGCTATGTTATTCATTGTTGAAACCTAATACCCATCATAGATCCCAAGTGGATTTCTTGTCAAATTCCTAAAGATGCCACCATATCTTGCTAGACCTTGATTTCCTTTTGATGCTCCATTGAAGTTAATCTTCACAAATCATTCTAGAGGGGGGGAGGGGGGGAGACAAAAGAGGAGGGGGAATCCACCTGTTCCTGTGACCTTGAGAGCTTTGGTGGACCCGACATCGATCAAGATAAATTTAGGCATGCCAGGATCAAGGCTTCCTCCCCATTCACCTTCCAATTGTCTTCTGCCTAGTTCCCTGCTAGTATTGACTCTTGTATTTTTTATTTTATGGTATTTCAAATGAATAGTCAGGGAGTGCTCAAATATTTGAAGATGAGCTTGTTTTTTTCTTTCCATATATTACAAAGAAGAAATCTAGGTACCAACACCTAAGCTCAATTGACAATAGGATTTTTGAAGAAGGACATTTTGCATTGCATGATCGTTTCCCTAATATTGTTCCTTGATCATTTTGTGTGTCCAAAGGTTTCTTCCAGACAAAGCCACAAATTTTAAACTCCTAAGTAAGAATTTAGCAGATTATCAATGGATTTATCTTGAGTTTGAAATACCATACATCTAGATGGGCTTATGTAACCTTTTTGTAGGAGATGTTCCAGATTTAGTATATGTCTTCACCCCCACCCACCAAAGGAAATGGGCTACCTTTAGCCATAGATTATAACACCATATGCTATGCCATAAGGGATCTTTTGGGAGAAAAACAAAACCTGCTGCAAGGTGGTAAGCTTCTTTAGTTTATAACATACCTTTAGACCTGTATCCCTATCTCAATCCATCGACTCCTTCCTCGATTGGGATACAACAATTCCGAAGCGCGTTGTTGGATATTGTCCAGTTTTGAATTTCATCTCTCGTATGGCATTCCACATTTGATTTCTAACTTCCTCATTCATCCTATAGACTTGGTTGTTTCTAATAATCTCTCATTGAATGGGCATTTTGAGTGAATAGGAATACTTTAATAGTGTTCAATTATGTGCTTTTATCTAGTATAATGAGTTGTTTCCAAGAATGTTCACAGAACCTCGCATTAGTTCTATCATGGATCTCCTAGAAGAAGTTCTCTTTAATGATATTGCTATCCTTCTTTGCTAGATTCCATAAGTTTGATCCCATTGGGAAGTCCTTCGACTGGATATTTTCTGACTAAGAGTAATTTTGACCATAAATTTTGTCCCAGATCTTTTTCCACAATTCTAAGCCCCCCTGTAGCCAATGCCACCACAATTTCGTTTCCATCACCTTGCTCAACAACTCTAGATCATTAAGACCCAGTCCTCTACAGAGCCTAGGTAAACTGATCTTGTCCCATGAGACTAAGGCCGATTTCTTATTGGAATCAGTTACCTGCCAAAGAAATCTCGTGAGGGTTGCTACAATTTCATAATATATTCTCCTTCGGGCTAGGAGGACAAATAGTTGATAGATCATGATTGCTTGAAGGACTGGTTTTAATAATGTTGCTCAACTTGCTAAATTGAGGGTTTTGAAGGTCCAGTTTGTTAGTATTTTGGAGAGATTACTACATACTTCCTTCCAGCAGGAGATCCTTAAGGGGTTGGCCACAAGTGGAATCCCAAAGTACTTAGTTGGCAAGGAGTCAATTTGGAATCCCATCAAGTGAGGAAAATCATTTTGAATCGGTATTCTAGTGTTGAAAATGTATAAGTTAGGTTTTTAGTTATCAATTAACATACTTGATGCTTCTTGAAAGTCCTCTAGAATTGAAATGATGGTTCTCTTTTCCCACATAGATGGTTCTCCAAAGAGATGATTGTCACCTATGAATTGTTGATTCATTGTTCTTAGATATGTATTAGGTACTTTCAGCCCTCTGATCCTACTTGAATGCACTATAGCATCCAAGGATCTCCCTAGCCCTCCTACTGCGATAATGAACATGAAAGGAGAAAGAGGATCCCCTTGAGGCAAACCTCTAGATGATATGAAGGTGCTCATTGGATATCCATTGAGGAGGATACAATATAAAGATGTAGATATCAACAAATTGATTTATCTAATCCATTGTCCTGAGAACCCAAACATCACCAATGTATGGGTGAGGAACACCTAATTCATTATATCATAGGCTTTGGATAGGTTGAGTTTCACAAACATCCCCTGCTTCCTCTAGCTCTTCAGAAAATGAATTATCTCATGCGTCGTTATGATTCCATTGATGATTTGTCTTCCCACCACAAATCCAATTTTTTTTTTGTGTGTGTGTGTAAGAGTGAAATTTCTTGGAAGGTGTACCAAAATCACTTCACTTAAGTCACTAAGTGACAAGTGACCGTAAACAAAATTTGTGGCTGCTTACACTTCAGATCTTCGATAAAAAGTGGAAAAACCTACAACAAAAATAACATATACGATCCAAAACAACAAACAACAATATAGATATCCAATGCAATAACACAAATGGAAAGACTTTAAGATGAATAAATTCTTTTATTGATGACACATGGTGAAGGAAATTTAAAAAAAGGGTCTGCTAATCCCCCTCCATGGGATGGCTCCCTTTATGTCCTTGATGCTTCATTAATTGATCTTCTCTCTTAATATGTGAAAAACCTAGAACAATGTGGAGAACTCAAATGGGAGCTCAAAAGAAAAGAGACAATAATGGTGATGATGATAATGACCATGGTGAAGAATGAATGGAAAACCCTCTTGTTTATAACAAAGTATTGAGTTAATCTCGAAAATGGAGAATAAGAAAATAATATTGACCAAAACAAGATCTAATTGCTAGGAATACTTTATTGTATTTTTTGGAGAGGGAAAATATATTTAAAATGGTCAAATATCTTTATTTAGAAATAATTAACAAATAAAATGATTTATTAATTATTTTGCAAGGATTAAGAATGGTGTGAAATTGAAATAATTATTAAATAATGATTTAACAATTATTCCAATAATGGAAATAAGGAATAATAAATAAATGGTTATTTATTTAATTATTCCTAGGAGATTTAGTCAAATGTGACAAGGAATAATTATGAAACAACTATTTAATAATTATCCATGGAGAAAATTAAATAAATAATGATTTATTCAATTATTCTCATGGGTTTTGTATTATTATTTTAATTAGAAAATAATTTAATAAAAATGGTTTACTAAATTATTTCCTATGGTGAAAGTGATTTTACTATGGTAAAATTAATCCTACATGGTGTATTTCAATCCACCTAGTTAGAAATGGCTAGGTGATCATTTTTGGTGATAACAGATTTCCCCCAAACATATGATTATTTGGAGAAAATCATATGACTGAAGTACATTGTAGGTTACACTTCCACGAGACACCAAAGGGGAGTCAAAGAGAGAGAGAGAGATAGCTAAAGCAATGCAAGGAAGGACATGAATGATTGTGTACAAATACTAATGGTGAGTTCAGCAATGTGGGGTTGAGCTACAAAGTACATGATACATGATATGTTGGCATTAATGGGCTAGAAAATAATACAATGGATCCCATATACATAATGTGTCTGGAAAGACACAGGTAAGGACTGGATATAATAATATTTGAGTACATGAAACATAATGTCCCTCAAGCTGACATGGTGAGGGGGGATGACAACCGAAGAAGCCCTGCTAAATAGGAAATGGATCTGAAGATTTAAATGGATCATCTAAAGGAGACATGCATGCTACAAGCACTGCAATGGCTGAAACCGAACCCATCAGATTTGTGGAACAACATCTCAGGCTGGATCAACATCTGTGGTCATCCAGGCATGTAGGGGGATACTTGAAGGGCCACCCCCTCATGAGGTCGGGAACACCTCACACACACCCAGGAATCACTGGTATGATCATCTGGATCATTGAACCATCAAGTGTACAATTCTCAATTGTGCGATAAGGAGCTGGTGTTGAGAACGTGAGAAACAACCAAGTCAAAGGGCATTAATGATTCCCTTTGCTTGATCTAAGGAACCAAAGAAAGATGAAATTTGAAACCAAGGTACACCATCCTCTAGACCACTCTTATGGAATAAATGTGCTAAAGTCAACCGAAGAGGGCCTGCCAAAGTTAAGGGAATAAAGAATCCTTAAAAAAGGCATGAGGTATCATAGTAGAGTGACTAATGGACTGACACCATGGATGATGATGGAGAAAAACAAGATAAGTGGTGGATTGATGACTTCCCTTGTCATAGCATGATAT
Source organism: Pinus taeda (assembly GCA_000404065.3). Taxonomy (NCBI): domain Eukaryota; kingdom Viridiplantae; phylum Streptophyta; class Pinopsida; order Pinales; family Pinaceae; genus Pinus; species Pinus taeda. Next base: position 44,065 of record APFE030926884.1, on the reverse strand, counting down.
GTATGGTTGACTTGGTAGTGATTGACTCGATTCCGGAGGGGACGATCAATGACTCAAACGGGGGTTTATAAAAGACGAATTAGTATAGATAGTGGCCAAATATGAATATAATGAGATGGATGTGACAAAAATATGTACGTAATACTGTAACTGGACTCAAGGGGACTCATAGCAGACTCCATAGGTATAAAGGTGACTCATTGCAGATGCTCTGAACAAGCATGACTTGATGATGCTGCCACATGGGGGAGGCCTAGAGGGGACCATAAAAACATGAGTAAAAGATGGTTACTTGTGACAAAAATTTTCACGTGAGTCAACCAATGCAAAGGGAAAGTGGTACAAGAGTACAGGTGGCTCAAATGAGGAAATTCAAGTTTAAGAGGAGGCAAAGTGAGACCTCATGGAAAAAATGGCTTCTTGGTGATGTTTCAAATTACCAAAAACAAAGGGAGACCAATTATAAAATTCGGTGAGAGCTTTCCAACGATGTTGATGATTCATCAAGCAGAGCTACGGTTTGGTTGCAATGGGTGATGAAAAAACTAGGGTTTTCATATAAAAGGGATTTTCCCCCAAATCCAATTCATTTGCATAGTGAGCTATGGAGAATTTGGAGAGGAGGAGAAGGCCCTAAATCTTGTGGAGATCATAGCGGAAAATCTGACCATCAGAATCAGGATCTGCAAGTTGGACTTAGGTGGCCTAACCTTACTAATCATTTTTTGTGGATTAGACTTTCAGATTGTGGGGGACCCTTGATCATCCTCACAGTCAAAACACACTTTTGGGGGGTGGTTTTGCATTTTGGAACGTAGGAACTGGGCCCATAAGTGTGTTCAACGTAGTTTTGAGGGAAAAAAATGCATTTTGTGCTAAGAGAAAAAGCAGGATTGGTGGTCTGTGGTGAGCATAAGCTAAGTAGTAAAAATGCATGCCTTTGACTCTAAGCTAAAAAACATAATGGTATTTTGTAGGTATGAAGGAGGTAAAGGTTGCATGGTGAGAACAAGATTTGGAACCCCTCCGAACTGAGATTTAGGGGAATCAAGAAGTGAGAGATATTTTGGCACAATATGGAATGCTAAAATTATTAGAGAACCCTATGATGAGGGTTGGTGAGCCCTTGTTGTCAAGGATTATGAGTTACTAGGACCCAGATCAAGAGGCCTTTGTAGTACAAGGGCACAAGATCGAGATCACAATCCAAGACATATATTTTCTGACAAGATTTCCCCCCTTAGGGATGGTAGGGGAGATACATCCAGTGCTGCCTCATGGGAGGCATGCAGGTGAGTTGGTTGATTTCTAGTGTGCACCGGGGATTTGTGCAAAGGGCACGACCATTCAGATCAATGACCTAGAGAGGCTTGAGACATGAGCTACAACTGCAATAGTGTTGCGGATCTTGGGTAGTCATCCATTCCACCATATCATTGAGGGGTAGATGATGCTGGTGGAGAGTTTGTTGGTAGGGACCTACTATGGGTGGGCCCAAATGATGTTGTAGCCATTGAAATGATAGTTGATACTATGCAGATGGAGGACCAATGGTAACAGTTCATTTGGGACAATGTTATGCTCACTCTTCTTTGAGAAGATCCCCATTATTCATCCTCATGTACAAATCCGTGATGGGGGCCCACACGAGCCCAAGATGCGTCGATGGGGGCAGCTACTACGACGAGGTGGAGGGGGAGTCAAACGAGTGTTCTGACCTAAGGTTTTTTCTCATTGGGACTAGATTCCACTGTACATGGGTGTCTACCCATATAGTGGCATGAACTATCAAAGGGACCTTGACTTACCAATTCCGCTATTACGAGTGTGGGGTCAATATGGTAAGCGAACGTTGTTGTATATTTGATGCATTGATAGTTTAAGAAATATGTGTATGTGGTACTGATTTCTAAACTTTGTGGTACGCAAATATTGTGCCGGTGAGGCCGACAGGATGCACGAGATGAGTTGCAATGCCTGGGGCTATAGATCAGGGCGAGTCCATATCACAATAGAGATAAAGTGTTGATGCTCTACTGGAGGATCTCTGATGTAGATTCGACATGTTACTGAATGGGGTGACAGAGCAAAGGTGGCATGAACTATAAGATCGGTGTACAAATGAATGCACTAGTCTTCCCTCAGAGTGGTAAGGAATCACGCAACACATTGCTATGGCTGGTCACATCTTACGAGGCCTACGGGCTGTTGGGATGGAGCCATTGGCTAGGGAGCCTCCAAATGATAGTTATTAAGGATAGGGACACGTGGGTCCCCATTTTTGTTTTGTGATAACATGGGAATGGGCATGTTGGATGTATTTAGAGTAGTGGACTCAAAAAATTGTATTATGATACATATTTATGGTTATGCATCTTTTTGTGATGATTGTGGTTCACTATTTTTTTATGGATGTATTCTTGTATATGAATTTGATAAATTGCAATCTAGAATGTTATTTTCAATGGTCTCTACATAGTAATTTTGGGCTCTAGGAACATGACTGAATGTAATGGATTCAAATTCAAGCACACAAATCTTAACTCGTAGATATTTTCCAAATAGGACAGGATTATGCACATGACAAACATCGTTCAATTGCATGGCAAGTAGTGAGGAATCAAGACAAACATCGTTCAATTTCATGGCAAGCAGCTAGGAATCAAGGCAAACATGAAGGTGAAGGATGTGATGATCAAGGGAATCGACTAATGAACTTGTCAAAACATCATATTTGGCCTAGTTATTGGTGACATATTCAATGCAGACGCCATTGGAGTGTACTAACGAACACAAGGGGGTGAAAATGGCCCAAGCTTCCAAGGCTAGATTCCTGGTGAAGCGACTCACACCATCAACATAACCGGTATAAGGTGTGGATGATGGATCCATATGAAATACACAAGAAGATAATGTATAATATGGTGGGGGACACAAACTACCTAAATGCAAGAAAAAAGAAAGATATACACACATTTCAATGGGAAATGCTATGGGAAAAATTTCTTGAGGTAGAGTGCATTGTGAGGGTTAGGAAGGATTTCTCCTTCTAGACCCTATAAAAGGTACGACCATTTTCCCAAACACTTACGAATGATGAAAGGTCCTAGCCATAGTGGTTCAAACTTTCCGTGCCCTAGGACATCATGAGCTTGGTCATAAACAAGAACAAGGTCACCTTCATGGAAGATACGAGTGTGGAATTTTTGCTATACTAACAATGCGCAGGGAAAAACAAAGATAGACACATCAATTAAATCATACATAAATGACACAGTAAGTTAACGTGGTTCACCCAACCAATCTGCGCTACATCCACCAAACAGAGGCATCGGCAATCTTATTATTAATCAGGAGATTACAAAATAATCATTTTCCTCACAAACTCTCACTCACCAATATCTGTACGGGCATGTATTTTATAGCCAAGAGAATCTAACTGACTCATAAATCCTCTCACAACAAATATAGGATACATTAACTCTTTCCCAACTACCTGGAGCTAATATAGCAACAAATCCTATTGTTGTCACACATTAGAGATTTTTTCCTAATTTATGAAACAGAAAAATCTCAACAATCTCCACCTTGACAACAATTAGCCTGATACCCTGTTTTTTTATTATTTTTATCTTTTCTGCAAGCCAAGAGAAGCCAAACACCAGCGTAGCTTCTCTAAGAAAACTGGTTTTGTGAACATGTCTGCACAATTCTCCTTTGTATGCACTTTTTCAAGAGAGACTCCCCTTTCAATGATAACCTGTCTTACAAAATGGTACTTGATCAGTATATGCTTTGATTTACTATGATAGGCCAGATTCTTAGC
>APFE030926884.1:6094-22414 GCA_000404065.3 Pinus taeda | reverse complement strand
CATTAAGGTTCTTATTGACTTAGTATATGACATGCTAATTTATGGCATAATCTTCTTGTATGAGGACCCTGACGACTGAATAGGTGGACACAGAGATGTAAAATGAAATCCCTCTCAAAGTTAGGTGGACTAATCAATGGAGCAGAAGTGAGGGCACATTTGAGGGCATCAAAAGAATGTTGAGATTGGTCATCCCAAACAAATGGAATGTTAGATCGAAGGATTCTAAGAAACCCATGCATAGTGGTGACATAGTCAGGTACAAAACCGCCAAAAAAAGTTAGATTTTCCTTGCAGGCTTTGTAACTGGCGAAGGGTACGAGGATAAGGAAGCTCAAGAATGGATTGAAATTTGAGAGGTTCAAGAGTGATGCCATCTTTGGACACAATAAGCCCAAAATTCATCCAACATGAATAAAAAAGACACACTTAAGGGGGTTGAGGTGAATGTTATACTTGTAACATTGAAGAAACATGGTACGCAAATCATGAAGGTGTTGCAACCAAGTTTTGGAACGAGTGGTAAGATTGTCTAGATACACAAGGATAATATGAGGCAAGTCATGAAAATAATAAGACATGGCATGCTGAAAAGTGGCCCCAACATTCTTTAAACTGAAAGGCATGAACTTATAAGTGAAAGTACCCCACGAACCAGTGAAGGCAATTTTAAGTTGATTGACATAATGAATATGTATTTGGTTATATCCGGAGAATCCATCCATAAAGGAGAGAACCTCATGCCCCACACACTCATCAATGACCTAGTCCATGAAGGGTGTTTGAAAGTTGTCTTCGGGACAAGATTTGTTCAGATCACAGAATTCTGTGAAGACACGGATGGTGCCTTGTTTCTTGATAATGAGAAAAATATTGGACACCCATGTGGTGTTTTCAATGGGATAGATGAAGCCAGATTACTTGAGCTTATCGATTTCAACTTTGATAGCTTCACGTTTGGAAGGATGGATAGACCTTTGCTTTTGGCCGATGGGGATGGCATCAGGCCAAGTGTCGATTTGATGTTCAACAATGGAGGGATCAATTCCAGGAATTTCAGAATAATGATAGGTGAAAACATCACGAAATTCTTTGAATAACTTGGTGTAAGCATCAGTTTCTTCCGGGGTGCATTGTGCCCCCAAGATGATATTCTCTTCAATCCCTGGTTTATTCGAAATGTTGATTTTGATGGTAGGGGAAATGTTAGCCATATTTCCTTCTTCAAAATCATTTAGTGCAAGATTGAGATTTCTAAACCAATCGACTTCACCATGAATGAAGTCTTTGAAATCCACAACATATTGGTCATGGGTTTATTGTGGAAGGAAGTACACATGATGGTGGATATCATCCCAAGGATAATCGAGGGTGGTCATGGCTTCGATGATGTATTCATCAGAATGAAATATGGGGGGGATGGAGGAAGAGAAACCACATGATGAAGAAGAGCTACCTGAGGCATCTTCATGAGAGACAAGGTTCACATACGCATCGTCAAGTTTGGGAGACATATGACTAGTAGATGGAACATCTACCAATGTTGATACTAGGGTGTTTGTCGAAGAAGGTTAAAAAAAATCACAATAGGAGATATCAAGGGAGTTCCAATGCATAGATCTCATGGATGAAGACAGGTAGAGAATGGTAGTGGTATTATCCGTCATCTTGACATTGGAGGGAGGGATCGCAATGGGTGGCTGGGAGTCCTCCCATTATAGTTTAACATAGGGTCCCAAATCTGTAGGTAGAGGAGAGGTGGAATCACGATGAGCGACCTCTAATTCGTGAAGCACATGAAGTGTGTCACGAAAATATTCGAGATGAGGATAATGTTGAGAATAATGTCCATAATTATCACACAAAGCACATGGGTGATTCGTGCGTAATGATATGTTCTCCTTAGCTGACTTAGATAAGATTACATGGACCTCAAGAATGTTAGAATCAAGGAAGGTGTCAGAGACCACATTCTTATGCTATGTGGAATTATCCCTCTTTTGGACAAGACCGATATATATAGACTTCAAAAAACCCTAGTAAGAAAGAAACATGCATTGCTACCTTTCTCTAGGCTCTGATTAACTAAAGGAAAATACAATGATAGAGGCCTCTTACTAATTAAACAAAATGATGAAGTCCCCTTCAAAGCTTTTGACCATTCACTTCTCGATGCTTTAGATATCCTCTCATCGCTCCCCACAACTTCTCCATAATGTTCTGAAAGAGATCTACATAGAAAGAAAAAAACAAGAGATCAAAGCATCTAGTATATAACCAAAGAGATAAATGGACTAATTAACCAATTATATATGATAAAATGATCAATACACAATCAAAATCTATGTAGGTGATAAAGGAATCCTACAAATTAAATAAAAAAAGATGTAATTGAGAAAGAACAATTGCCTTTATATTAATAAACTAGAGAAAAGTCTTAAAACCATGTTTCCTTGATGTTGAAAGTCCCTTCCAAAATCTCCAATCCTTTCCCTTGCATGAATAGCCTTCCAACCTTATTCCAACAACATAAACCTACTTCCAAAGGTCCTCCTCCAATCCTCAGACATGTAGTAGCTTTATAGGGCAAGAATGGGAAGTTTTGGATCCATTGCCTAAGGGATGAGATCCACTAATAGTAGGATAGGGGTTCCACAAAGGAAGGGGAGTTTCTCCATGATGGGAGGTATTAGGGCTGAATATGCACCCATTCTAAGCTTGTTGGTTGGGATAGATGCTGCCAATAATTCTTCTATACATTTGTTTCAATTTTTACATTCGTTAAGTCATGTTCACAGGTCATAGTGTAAGACAATGCATATTTACGTGCATATTTTAATGGTCTTCTTTGTGTATGCACAAAAATTGACAAGGGAACTATACAGGTAACCAAAAATAAACTTTTTGTACCATGGGATCCAGGAATTCTACTTTCTTTGGGGTGATTTAGATTCTAACTTTACAAGGGAATGCTCTTGGGACACATTTGTGGATAGCGAAAGATCCAAACCAATGGCCATTTGCCTAATGCAACAAAATAACGTGTAACATATTCCCTCCTAAAGTGAAAACTTAGAAGCAATGTATGATGACTGAAGTGCTTTATCATGCCAAGTTTTGGATTAGAGACTATATTCAGAGACCTGAAACAATCAATCACATGTTACAATGCAATATAAAATATCATCTTTGAGGTAGTCATTCCCATACTCAGAATATAAATGTCTCAAAGATAAGTACGGAAATACATTTGAAGATCCATGTCAAAAGATGACATAACATAGACACAACCATCAATGGATCTATGTATATAATCATGAATATTTAATAACTCCACACATCCTCGATGGTTGAACTAGATCCAAAGCCTTAATCTCCATCTCTTGATTTGTAGTATGAATCTAGCCATGCCAGTGAATGTATCAAAGTTGAACCTGATAGAAACCACTTGATTATTGGTCAATGATGTGAACCATTAACAAGCGCGAGAGAAACCACCAATAATGACAATGGATTTCAAGGTACATCTGGTACAATCTATGAAGTGTGAATCAATGTGCTGATGTTGAACACTCATAGAATCATTTGATCGAAGTTCAATGATAAAAACCTATCATCGAAGGTAAGAAACCTTCCATTAAGGCATGTAGGCTCCAAGGTACTGAAGGTTTCTAGATAAAATTCCTAGGTAGTGAGCTGAAGTCGATAGGAAGTGACTCGTCAGAGGAGGGCCTATGACACGAAACTCATGTTAATTTTTCAAGAATAACAATTTAGAGTGATCCAGGATTGACTTAGGGATGGTTGATGCAACTGAGGGCTATGAATATCAAAGTAATTTGACTGAGGTTGGACTTATCTTGAACATATCAGATACATGACATGATGAATTGGTAGCATTTGAATCAAAACAAACCCAAACCAACTGAATACTTTCAATGAGGTATGGTTAATTGAGAGGCAAATAAATTTCCCAACCGGACACAAAAGTGACGGAGTGTCTTGTTCAAGAGCAACATACTGCCTTTCATAAAAACAAAAACAAGGATTCTTTTTCACTTTTACCCCACCATTACTGGAAAGTACCTATTTAGTTTTTACAATATTGATGAGGATAACATATGCTTTTCTTGTAAGCTCATCGTTCGGATGAGTCCTTCAAAGTATTTTTAATGAACCCTAGGAAGGAGTGGTTTGGTCTCGTCATACTTAACGAGTCCTACACTATTTAGATTTTAAGAGTCTAGTAAAGGGGTAACTTGATGTCATTTTTATGTTTAAAGAGTGTAAAATTCTATTGATCCCAGAGAAAGTAAAGCTCATTTTTTTTTTTTTTTAGTTTTTGGGAGTCATAAGAAGTGAAAAGTGAACTCCATAGTGTCCTTTTTCGTAAATTGAGTCTCTGAAGCCCGAAAAAGGGTAAAATAATGCAAGAGAGAACTCTATTGACCATGATTAGTCAACATATAGCTTTTTCGTAAATAGTTTGGTTTAGTCCGTAAAAGGGGTAAACTTATACTGAATAGACAATTATTCATTTACTTTTACGAGTTCAAACAATCAAGTACTTGACGGTATTTTCATATTTGAGGAGTCTGAAAAGGGCATAAAGAGAACTCCTTGGTTTCACTTTTCATAAGTTTTAACTATTTTGAAAAAGTGATAAAAATATACTCAACTTACCAAATTTCAATTTAATTAACGAGTAGGAAAAGATGGAAAGAACTTGACATTTTCATGTGTGTTTTACGAGCATGAAAATTATAGCAAAAGAAGCTCGAGATTTTCATGAGTTTAAGGAGTCTTGAAAATAATAACCGAAATGGACTCGAGATAAGTTTCATTTTTATACCAAGCTTGAAACAAAGATAGTTTCATTTTTACACAAGCTTGAAACAGTGAGGAAACTATGCTTGAGATAATTTTCATGCCCCTAGCATATTGTCATAGGCAAATGGCCCCCAAAATTCATTTATGAGATTAGGTGAAAGACTTGAATTAATTAGGGGAGGATTTGTTTCAGTTTTTAACGAGCTTGACACAGGAAAATAACTATGCTCATGGAACCTTGTTTCATTTTTTAACGATATTGACACAAGAAAAGGAACTACGCTCATAAGAACCTGCTTCATTTTTTTTATTGAGGTTGACACAGTAAAAGAATCATCCTCATGGGTATTCTTTCATTTTTTAACGAGCTTGACATAGGAAAAGAACTATCCTCTCGGGGACCTATTTCTTGTTTTAACGAGGTTGAAATAATAAAAGAACTATCCTCTCAACCGCTTGGATCATGGATTCCATTTGGAAGAAACACATGCCAAGGGATACTTCCCGACCCTGGATTCCAAGAGATATTTATCAGAAGGAATAATATCTCTCTAGAAGGAATACATGTGAAGAGAATTAAAAGGGGTGAGAAAATCCATTTCAAATTCCCCATTAGGTTCCCTATGTCAATTACCATATCTAAGTCATAAGAAGTCCAACAAAGAGTGAGAGGCTCACTTGTATCGATAACTAAAAATATGGGATTGGTTGGCCCATAATTAACCTGTGGTGGGGTGGATACCACTTGCATATAAGGAACATTCATGGATGTCGAATGTTTGGTAGTTGAATCAAGATCAACGAATGAAAGCTGGTCAATAGTTACAATGCTTCCATTGTGAAGCAAAGACATCACGTGAAAGAGTGTCAATATGAAAATTTCCATGGCATAGACATAGTATCTCTCGAGGTAAAAATTGAAATCTAAGGGACCTTGTCCTACCATAAGAACAATACAGACAATTTTACCTTCCAGAGTAATAGGTAACTCAGGAAGGATCCATAAAGGCTCACTAATGGTTCTATTAAAATCCAAGAGATTCTATGTAATAGGAACAAGCTAAGGGGAACCTAAATATTTCCAAGCAAATGAGGATACAATACTAATATAAGTAACTTCATCGATGTTTGTGCACTGCACATTCTTACCATACACTCTCACAATGATTTGGAAAGGGATGGAAGAAGGAAGACAAGGTCATGTCAGTCTACTCCAATCAAAGGAAATAGTCTCATTACTTGGAGTGGGATCAATGGAAATAGGTGAAATGCCCTCACGTGTAGAAGAATATGAAGTAACTAGGTGAACCTGAGATGTATTAATTTCACTCTCTAAAGTGAGAGTGAGATCGACTGAGGAAAGAATTGAGTTGCCCATTTGATCAACCAATGACTCATCAACCTGAGTGATATGTGTTTCACTCTCCAATGGAAGAGTGAGATTGGCTATACTTGGAATTATATCAATTACCTCTTCAACTGATGGTAGGTTGGGAGAAAGTTTACGATAACCAGTTGAAATTTGTTGTTATGGAACAATGAGTTTTTCCAACAATTTTGAGGCTTCATCCATATGAGGGAAAAGGTGACTATGATGAATCCATTTGCGTTTAACCTACAAGGAAACCTAACTTTACCCTTTCTCCTAGGAATCTCACAATCACTAGCTGATGGATCAACAATATGTTGTTAATATTTTTCTTACCATACTTCCAAGACCTTCAGAATACTAGGAAAATCAATAAGAAAGTGGTCACCCTTACAAAGCTTGCAAGGGTATTTAGGCTTGTGATGCATACTATAAGTTTCCTCAATATTACCATTATCTATAACCATCATTGGTTGGTTGACATATTTCTTATCTTTCTTCTTCTTATTCTTCTTACTCACCTCGTTACTAGCATCGAGGCTTTTACCAAGTGAAGAAGAAGAAAGGGGGGAGGACAAGTTGGGTGAAGAAGGTAAAGGGTCAACATGAAGTCGGTGATGTTGAGATGGTGAACTCGGTTGAGTTGAAAAACTTGGTTGAGGTGGAGTAGTTTGGGTATTTGGGATCAAAGAAGTTGAAAACAGCCACATCGGCAAACCTATTGCTAATCCAGGAAGTGACAACATAGCGATCTAAGGAGGATTGGTATTTGAAAAATTAGGGAGAGGATTAACGTTCCCATTAAAAGTGACGTCTTTTGGTAACTTCTAGAATTGATTCCATTAGATTCAACTTAGATAAATTTACTATCAATATTAACAATTGAAAAACACAATCCACACCTAAGGTCGGTAAAAAAAGTAAAAACAAATAATTAACACACACTAAAAAATAAAACGATTCAAACCATGTAAACAAGATTTTCACAATGAAATCACTAGTTGGTGATGAAATGCAACGTCATAGAGATCAAAGTGAAAAGTGGCTATAGATAGAGTGGGGGAACCAATTACAATGACAACATTCTCAATGTACACAATCTGGTGCAAGTAAACTTCATTTATGCCATCTCGAATGAAGAATACCCTCCAGAAAGGTCCAAGCGAGTCTAGTCAACATTTATTACAGGTACAGAAGAGACTTCCCCTTTGTCGTCACCTTGGGTAAAAGACCTAAGATTATAGTCACTAAGGTTACCATGTAAAACAATTTAACTTGGGGGTACAGTCATAGATCAGGTTTACACGTAAGGGAAAAGTAACAAAGCTCAATCCCCTTGAAAGTTCCTCAACATGGTTAAAATGAGGTTTACTTCCAAGTGAATACCATGTACCTTTCAATACCATTTTTAGTATGTGTAAATGGCTCTACCGTAGCCAATAAAGTGGGGTCAATCACTTCATCGAGTCTAATATGATCTCGTGCTTGACTCCTTTGTAAGGGGAGCTTCCCAGAGAAAAATTGTAGTAAATGGGGTTTCCTCCCTATCACAAAATTCTATTGTTTGTTTGCAGATTTGGAAGGTTTACTCACTTCCCTATTCCAAATCCCTACAACCTGATCTAAGATAGGTGGAAAATATTCCTAAGAATAAAAACTTCTAGATTGATTTTATTAACATTTTTTTTAAGGGTTGTTGTTTACTCACACGGTAAATGGACATGAAATTGGTGGTGTTATGACCTGACTCAAAACTTTAATGCAATCGAACATGATATTTTGATCATTTCATTTCGATCAATTCTAGCTAAAGTAAGGAGAGACGTTCTTCCTTAAATTATTAACTCCAGAATGCACCACTTCTAATTCTCTAATGAAATTCAAAGTCCTAACTGCCAAACCATGCAATGTAATCTATGTACAATTTTCTTGAAAACTATGCACAATTTCCATTCATGTTATGAAAATGAGAATTCTAATTATGAAAATGTAATCTATGCAAAAGAATTCTTCAAAACAAACACAAAATGATTCCAAATCGACGAAAGAACAACAAGGCTATTTTTCCTTCACCAATGTAACTAAAGAACCAATCGAGTGTAAGTAAATGAAACTGGGAGAAAGTTCCAAAGATAAAAAGTGAAGACACTCAAAGGCGATTAACACTTAGACACAATTCAGCCTCCCCCTCCCCCCCCCCTGACAATTGAGGGGAATTTTTTTTGCAAAAATGAAAACAAAAACATGCAAAAATTATTAAGGAACTAAGACAAACCTCTAAGTAATGACCAAAGGAAATCAAATCAAGAATTTCTTAAATAATAAAATTTAAAACAACTAATCAACTTAACAGATACTAAAAGAAGGCACATAAAAGTGTAAATAAACAAGAAAATTCAAAATCTATGGACTTGATGAGGATAAAAATGAAATTTTAAAAAATTCTAGGTATGTGCAAAGGTCATGGAGTAAAATAGTGTGAATAAGTTGTGTTTCTGAAAAGGAAATGCGAAAAAGTGTGCACTGTACCTAAATCATAGGTGCGCACAATAGGAAAATTTAGAAAAAATAATAAATAAATCAAATACAACCCAAAATCCAAATTTCTAGATACTCAAGGAAGGATTGTGTAGAAGATTGAAAAATTCAAACAAGGAAAAATAATGGAGAGTGAGACAAGTCCCTAGCGAAGTCACCAATTTTTTATGTGGACTTATCCCTCTTGCAGAAACGAGTGATCTCCCTAGACTTCAAAGAACCCTAGTAACAAACAAACGTGAACTGCTACCTTTCTCTATACTCTCATTGACTGAAAGAAAATACAATGATAAAGGCCTCTTACCTATTAAATGAAACGATGAATTCCCCTTCAAAGCTCTGACCATTCACTCCTTGATTCTTTAGATATCCTCTCGTCGCTCCCCATAAATTCTCCATAATGTTCTGAAAGAGATCTACATAGACAAAGACAAACAAGAGATCAAGGCATCTAGTATATAACCAAAGAGATAAATGGACTAATTAACCAATTATATATCATAAACTGATCAATATGCAATCACAATCTATGTAGGTGATCAAGGAATCCTACAAATTATATCAAGAAAAATGTAATTGAGAAAGAAAAATTTCCTTAATATTAATGAACTGGAGAAAAACCTTACAACCATGTAGCCTTAATGTTGTAAGCCCCTTCCACAATATCCAACCCTTTCCCGTGCATGAATAACCTTCCAAACTTATTCCAATAACATAAACCTACTTCCAATAATCTTCCCCCAATCCTTAGACCTGTAGTAGCTTAATAGGCCAAGAATGGGAAGTTTTGGATCCATTCTCCAAGGGATTAGATCCACTAATAGTTGGATAGGGGTTCCAGAAAGGAAGGGGAGTTGCTCCATGATGGGAGTGATCAAGACTGAATGGGCACCCATATGAAGCTTTTTGATTGGGATAGATGCTACCAAGAATGCTTCTATACTTTACTTTTATTTTTACGTTCGTTAAGACATGTTCGCAGGTCATAGTGTAAGATAGTGCTTACTTATGGGGGTATTTTAAGGGTCTTCTCTGCATGTGCACAAAAATTGACTAGGGAACTGCACAAGTAGCCAAAAATAGAGTTTTTGTACCATGGGATCCAAGAATTCTACTTTCTTTGGGATGATTTAGATTCTAACTTTGCAAGGAATTCTCTTGGGGCACATTTATGGATAGCAAAAGATCCAAATCAATGGTCATTTGCCTAATGCGACAAAATGACATGTAACAATCACCAAGGTTGTGATAAATATGACTAGTAGATGGAATATATACCGATGTTGAGGCTGGGGTGTTTGTTGAAGAAGGTTCAACAAAATCACAATAAGAGATATCAAGTTAGTTCCAGTGCATCAATTTCATGGATGACTACAGGTAGAGAATGGTAGGGGTACTACTTGTCATCTCGACATCAGGGGTAGGGATCATAATGGGTGGTTGAGAGACCTTGTGTTCCGGCGTAGGAGTGAGACTAGAATCCACAGGTGGAGGAGAGGTGGAATTACTATGAGCAGTCTCTAATTTGTGTATCACAAAAATATTCAAGATGGGGACATCAGTGAGAATAATGGCCATAATTATTACACAAAGCACAAGGGTGATTCATGTGTAATGATATGTTCTTCTTAGCTGACTTAGATAAGATGACATGGACCTCAGGAATGTTAGAATTAGGGAAGGTGTTAGAGACCATATTCTTGATATGAGGGACCTTAGGACAATTATTGGTGGCATGGTTGATAACATCACACAAAGCACATGGAGGAATAGTCTTTGGAAGTTTAGGAGGAGATGGAGTTGTTGGGGGTACCTTGCCTTTCTTCCCTTTTTCTGGGCTTTTCCTTTTCGGCAGGTGCTTTCGCAATAAGATTTGGTTCATGTTGAGGTTGTTGTGGTACTGAAGCAAATGAAAGGGTATGATGGGGGTCAAAGCAATGTAAGGTTTGAGTTGATTGGGGGGGGAGTTTTTGGAGGAGGATCAATGTACCAGATTGGGATCCCCAAGGTAGTGTTAGTTAAAATCAATGTGGCCATGATAGGTGTAGAATAAAATCCCAAGGGTGGAAATAAGAATGGTATCTGACCAGAAGGATAATGGCCTGGAGGAACAGCTTTGAGATGAATAATACCTAGGGGAATAGTTCCATGCGAAAAAAGATTTGGAGAGATACCAACAGAAGGAAATGAATCTTGAGGAGTAGTACCAGAAGGCTAGGTTAAGTTAGGAACAACAGGTTACAGAGATGCTGGCTACTGTGAAGGCATACTAAACCATTTGTGGGTGGCCTGTGATGCTTGGAGCATGCAAACACTGGATGAGCTAAGACTAGAAGGAGTAGGTGGTGGACCATAATAAGCACCAAGAAAAGTGGAATCTTTGTAGACTCCAGGAGAGACATTGGTGAGGGACGAGATAGTCTTATTTTTAGTCACAAATGAGATCTTGGACTGAGGTGAAGTATGGGATTTGGGATCATAGTACGTAAACTGATCGATGGTGACGATCTTTCCATTATGGGGAAAGAAATATTATAGTGAGCCGCAGATGCGACATCAGACATAGCATAGGTATAACTATTACCCAAAATGATGTTATAGTCTAAGGGAGAATCGATGACTTCAATGTAAATAAAGATAGTCTTGTCAGAAACAATTATAGGACAATTGTGGTATAAGCCAAGGGGCTATGAGGGATGACCGTCCCAATCACAAAGAGTGATGGTGGATGGGGACAAGTCTGGGTAACCAAGTCACTTCCAAACACTAGCAACCATCGCACAGGTGGAGACGCCTTTGTCTATGATACACCACTATATAGTGGCATTTATAATGGAGACTAGTATTTGAAATGCAATGGATGAAAGTAGGGGAGGATTTTCTGACTTGTCAACATGAAACACAATCATATGATCACGTTGGGGATCCACAACACCAAAAGTAGAGAGTAGATATTTTTGTTAGGATGGGCACGTTTAGAGAACTTTCAACATTGACATGGCAGTAGAAGACTGAGCCAAGTCATATATTATGCTATAGGTCTGGGAGGATTTAGAAGAAGCAACATTTCGACATAATGGACCTTTGGGCATCTTGGGAATAACCTATACCTTAGGTGGAGGGATATGTAAGGTACCATTGGATGATAACAAAGGCTTAGTGGAAATTTGGGGTTGGGACTGAGTCGCTGACTTAGCAAGCAGTTTGTCGTATTGGCATGATCGAGTTTGGAGGTTGACTTGCTCAATATTAACCTCATCAGAATTCATCATAAGAATATGATAATCATGGTGACCAGATGGTGGAGCTAGTGGAGCTTCTTGACGTTGTGTAGGTTGAGCAACAATATATCCTTGGTGAAGAAAAGGATTAGTAAGAACTTCCGATTGAGATGAAGTAGGAGGGGGAGGAGGAGCTATGGGTTGCGGTCCTTTAGAAGAAACTGCTTGATCTTCCCTTACTTGACACATCTAAGGTAAAACATGACACTCATAATTATAATGGCCATATATGCCACAACAGGCACAAGGTTTGTTCATATGAAGACCCTTTTTTTCTTGGTTTGTCTACCCTATTTCTGGGTTGTGGGATTAGGTTGGGGTCCCTAAGGTGCATTGGGTGGTAGAACCTAGGTACCTTGATTACCTTTGGATTGTTGGTTCCTATTACCTTTTCCCTTTTTCATTTTCTTATGGCTAGGGGGATTGGCTGCGCTCTGCTGAGCATACACTTGAACTTGTGGAGGAGGTTGTTGTTGTGGCAGAGGTGGAGTAGGCATGGGGGGATGGGGCATTGGTACTAGAGGGGATGGAGTGCTAAGAGGTGCATATGGATAATAAGGAGATGGGGCAACAATGGGATAAATATGTGGAGCAACAACTGGCCCTGAAATCCGTTGATGCGGATGGGGACCTAGACAAGAGTTGCCAATGTGGAAGATCGGGGGAAGAAATGTAAACTTTGAAATGGGAACTGATACGATTACCCGTTTCATTGAGGTAGCAAAAAAGTCAACCGATTTTGAAAAGTAGTGATACAGAATACACATATTTTTTTTAGCATAGTTTTTGACACTTTAATTTTTTTTATGTACATTAGTTTTTAGAATGTTAGTGATTTACATGCTAATTTTAAAAAGTGTTGATTCTGCATCACGCCCTTTTTCTAAAAGACCTATCTTTTGACTTTAAATTTTCTAATGTATTAAATGTGAATAATTATTTTCTAAATTTAACAATTTTTGATGGTCTTCTTCTTCATATTTTCTTGTTTTTCTTTTTATTTTAATTTTATAGTGAAGTTTTTTAATTTTTTTAATTTTTTTTCATAGTAAGGAAAGAAGTTAGATATTAAAAGTTTGATTATTCTACTATTTATTATATCATTAATTAATTTTTTCAATTCACATCATATATTGTCTCTTAAAAAACATAAAATTTTTAACAAAATTACATAAAATAACCATTTTGAACATAAATTAACTAAAAAATTAACACATTTTGGATAAATTTTTTCTAGAATGGCATGTCAAAAATCACAATTTTTTATTTGAAAAATTTAACAAAAAATGTAAATATATATATAATATATATATATATATTATATATTATATATTATATATTATATATATATATATATACTATATATAGATTTGTGGATTTCAAGCGTTCCCAAAAAAGTTAAATAATAATCACTTGTTTTTTCAAAAAATAATGTTTCACTAAAATTAAGCAAAATCACATAATACAAATATTGAACACATAACAACATTAATTGAATGCTATTTTTTCATAAAATGTCAAAGTCAGAACATTACAAGTATAACTAATTAATAGTTACAAAAAACTGAGCTTGATTTCCAAGCATAACTTAAATTTAATCAACAATATCACGTAATCCAAACTCTTCATCCTCTAGAGTTTCATCATTGTCTCCTTCCACCATATTTTCTGCTTCATTTTTCTCATTTTCCTCTTCTAATGGATCTTTGATGTCTGCAAATCTCCCAATGTATGTCTTTCCAATCATTCCATGTAATGGTGGTTGAGGTTCCTTTGCCTTTTTGCCACACATGATTCACTAAAATCCCCTTTCTTCAACCCAATTTCTTAAATTGCATCTGGAAGAAATTGTAGAGCATTAATTCTTTGCTGAATAAATTTGCACTGTATTGGATCTTTTTCAATGGCAATGCAATTTCTTCATTTTTAAGACAACATGCTAGTGTTGTACCTAATTATCAAGCACAAAATAAATAATGAAGTAAATTAGTATAATGACATATAAATTAAGAAAGAAGATATTGAAATTCAATTCTATATAATAAAACTTACGTGAGCTAGAAAATAAATCCAGAACCCAATCTTCTTCAGTTGAACATAGGTCTATAAGATAGTTAATCAATGACTTTGGTTTTTGATAAATGTTAACTATCTCTAATTTTTCTTCTTTATTTTCATATGTTAGTTTTTTTCACAACAACGTCATAAACCAGTACTTGGCTATGACTCTTTCCATCTACTCGATTAAAAAGCATGGACATATAGCCATCATCTTTTTCCCAACTATCACTATGGATGAACTCACAATCATTTATAATTGGTTGATCTTCAAGGTTAAGAAGATTTGACTTTTTCATGTAACATGAAATAGTAAAAATTCAATTAACTTGTACATAAATGATTTTTTAAACATTAATCAAACATACATTTTCAATGTCTTACCATGTAAGTTGCATCATTGAGTTTGTTTTCCCCTTGAAGCTTGACAATAACATTACCAATTGCGTGTCTGAATGAAATGTCACAAATCTCCATAATGGTGATTATGTGACTTCTACAAATCCCACAACCACTTTACTAAGAGATTGATAAGCATAAGGGTCACTATCATTGTCGATGTTTGGGATATTGAAACCATAGGAATATCTGCAATAACTAGGGAATAATCCCTTTTAGGTATGAGTTTAGCAATGTCTTCACAGTCACCTTGTATTACTTGATATTGAATAGTTTCAAGCCCATTCCAAATGAAATGAGTAAGAGTTAGATCAAGTTCAACATTCCTAAGATGCTGCTTCTTTAGTCTTTTGATCTTAATTTTTTTCAATAAAGGCTCTAAAACTATCTGGTGCTCCATTTGCATCCTTCCTCATCTTTAATAAAATAAACAAATATATGTATAATCTATAAAATTAAAATAGTATATAGATGAATAAAAATGAATGTATAAATAAACATACCTTTTTAAATGCAAGATAAAAATATTTTAGTGTTGATGTAGAACTTGAATCTGGATAGTTACGTACAATATCATCCCAACTATCTTCATTCAACAATTTAACCATTTGTTCTTGTATTTTCATGTAAAATTTTGACTGAATAAATAAAGTAAAAAAAAGTTAATATAATGATATGTTTAACAAATACTACCAAGAACAATATGTTATATTTAAAATAAAATTATAATCTTGAAATAATTAAAAATAATTCAACAAACTTACTTTTGAAATTCCTCAGAAAGTTCCTCCAATGATAATTCCCTTGACTTCACACGAGATAATATTGCTTTGACAAGTTTTTGATCCTTCACTCCTTTCAATTCTCTCCAAGGTTTGATAGTCATATCTTCTGGAAGCTGCTCCATTTCAGGACTTGATTTACTGTTTCTACATATCAATAGTTTAGACCTTTAGACCTTTTGGTTTTTAATGCCAATGTTATCCCACATGCTAAAAATATCATTAATCAATTCCCATATCTCTCCAGTTCTAAATGGCATCTATAAAATGTTATTAATACTTCTGAATATATCAGTATTTACTTTGCCGCCTTTTGAACTAATTTTCTCCTTAATTTGATAGCCTATTTCCATACAACATTCCTTTCGAAATTCTATAGTAAAATTTATCTTATCCATGCCACATTTTTCCTCAAATTCATTGTGAATAAATCTAACCCTTTGGATGAAATTCATAGACATCCTATATTCAGCAGGAATTTACAGGGTAAGTTCCTCAGACAGAACACCAAAGGACACCACTGACAAATAGATCACAGATCAATACACCAGTATTTTTGACGTGGTTAAAACCCTCAAAGAGGGAATCAGTCCATGGCCTGAGCCAACGCGGCCACTTCAGGCAATTTATTTATAAAAGAATGAAATTTTACATAAGCTTCTCTCATGAACAGTTAACCTACAAATGACCCTCCATGCTCTTTAAATAGAGATCATGGACCAATCGGGTGTTAAGCCACGGATCAAGTGTCGGTAATACTGAGGAGAGATTGAATTGTCAGATCACTACATATCGTGACCGTCGGATTGTAAGTTACGAAAGTACATAGTAAGGAAACACACTTTACCCCTAACTCTATACTAGACCAAGTGATACTTAACTATTCCTATGTGTCGGAATATCCTAACATCCCCCCTTAAGAACAACTTGGGATAGGATTGAAGGATTTACAAATATGACACAATAGGAGAAGGAAGGAGGCACTAGAGCCTATCCCCCCTTAGTAACAACTTCCTGAACTCCAACCATAAATCGAAGTTTAGTGAACTTCGCCTCTGTGAGA
>APFE030926876.1:4757-39813 GCA_000404065.3 Pinus taeda | reverse complement strand
TATATTAATTTTCAAATTAAATTCTAACCATCTAGGTTTTACTAAATTTACGTTAATAAAAAGCACAGTTATATTTAATCAACTATCATATACATAGTCAAAACCAAGTTCTGATAAGCTCACAATTACTTATCACAAGGTTTGCAAAATTCAATATTAAGTTTGACAAGGAAATATTATCATAATAAGTTTCATAAAATGTGCATTTAATAATTTGGCTGCTATAGTTATAATGTTGTAAATGCAATGCTAAAATTTTCCATAAATGAAGCAAATTTGAAATGAAATATACCAATATTCTCCTAAACAATTTTGAAATGAAATATACTACGAATACGTATGATAGCAGTTATTTTAAAATAAAGCAATATTAAAATGAAATGCAAACTTACCAATAATAACTAGTATACAACTTGCAAACTTACCAATAATAACTAATACACAACTTAACTTTAAGAATATCATCAAAACAATACAGAAATCAATCCAGAAATATTCTTGCGGACGGCAAGTTATATTCTCGAATTTAAATGAATAACTAAAAATAACACGAGTCTGATTACCCATCTAGAGAGTTTTGTTAGTGGAGTCGTTATAAAAAAAAATCGAACAGATATCAATCTAGGGGGATTTTTGTGAGCAAGACTCTGTTTCAGTTAAATATAAAGCTCTGTTTCATTTTATATATCTAAAAAAAAAAAAAAAAATCTACGACTGTGGGTTTTGTACAATCGAGGGACAGATCTGGCAATTCGATCTGGTTGATCTGTGCAATTCATGGATTAGATGTGGCTTGTGTTTATTGCATGCAGCTTAATGCGCTGACAGTTGCACGGAAAGCGAGTAGTTCTTCCGCGTTGCCAAACTACTCCATTAATATTTTAAGAGAGATTGGATTTCATATCTCTGTATTGATGATATGACTTGAGTCACATTTCACGACTCAAAACTCGGCCATTTATTGATTTATTGTCTTTTTCATTTTATTGTTAAACCAGGAATGATATTAAATGAACATGATAAAAATGCAGGTTAGTTTAATATTATCAGTGAAAAAAAAAATACAATAACCTTGTATAAAGATCGCTATATCACTACAGGTCACTACTCCCATAATTTCTCCGTGCTTCTGAAACCCTTATTTCATCTACAAATTGCGTCCATATCACTGGTGTTCACATCTGTTACATAGTAATTTGTCACTGTCTACCTGTCAGTCTTCCTACTGTGTCATGAGACCAAATTCATCATGCTCATGCTCTCTAATGTGTCCAAATGACCCACTTTGCCAAAGTTTCCTCTATCATCGCGACTGTTGTAAAAATAAACGCGCTGATGAGCGCTCCTAAACAGACTCAATGCGCTGCCAGCGTGGAAGCACACGCCTTTCCCGCGCTGGTCGAATTTCATGTGACAGCACGCTGTTCCTTATATCTGATCGCGCTGATATGACTTTCCTTGTTATTCAGTAGCGATGACAGTGCTCCAGTGCAGTTATGTACCCGTGATGATCCAGTTTGGGTGAGTTTGTTCTAACAGCCGACCTTCCAGATGACTCTAGACCTGGTTGTTGGCCTTGTAAATGTCACCCTCCCTTCTCTGGCATGTTTGTTTCGTCATTTGAGACACCTTCCTTGGAGATAAGCTCATCCTCACACCATTCATGGAGACTCCTTCTCCTATTTAAGCCTCCACCATTGCCATGAGCTACTAGTTTGGAATTGATTGTGTTTAGAGCATTGCTGATAATGTGTAAGCTTGATAGGCAGCTAGTGTGATAAGTGTGGGATTGTTATAGTGCTTAAGGAAGGTTGTGAAGTGTTTCCATATTGTGTAAACTTGTGTGAGAGAGAGAGTTGTCTTGGGATATCTACTTTCAAGGGTGAATGCTTGAAGGACTTGCTAGCTGGACCCAACCAAAGGAGGATCTTGACGTCAGAACTTGGTTGTATTCTCTTTTGTTTTATTAATAAGATAAACGACTATCATTATGGTTCCACTCATGTGTCTTTGATTATGATGTTTGAGTTGTATCTTTTTTGACCGGTACATAGTTGCATTTCCCGGATTTTATGCTTGTGTTTGTCTTGTCCTTTGCTTGTGCAGGTGTATGTTCAAGGAGATCGTGAGGATTGCGACCAACTGAAGCGGAAGAACGAAAGCGACAATACTTCTACAAATATAAGCGTTGGATTCGAGGTAGGCTCTTATCTTGGCCTTTATTTTGCAATTAGGAACCTGCGTGTTAGCGTGCTTGATTGTTGCTAGACCTCAGTTAGGCTAGAGGGATCGCCTTTTTCCGCAGAGGGGATTTACCTACACAACAATTTGGCAACTCTGTTGGGGATGTTTACCTTGTTGTTTGAATTGTAAGTCTTAGATGGAGCCTGAAGCATAGCCAGTTAGCCTTCGAAATGCTATTGCTCTGCATTAGCGAAGTAGATCAAAGCCATTTCAGTCAATCTCCGGTTTTGTTTACAAATCGAACAGCTTGGAGCTAGTTGTTGTCCTGTTCTTGTTCATTTTGTCCTTGAATTGGGTTTTTGCTCTCTTTTCAGATCTTGGGGATTAGTTCTCTATTTTTGAATTTCCTGGTTCGGTCTGGGAAGTACCTTGATTATTTAAAGAGTGATTTCCTTGGTTTGGGAGTTTTTGGCTTGATTGTGGTCATTTTTTGGCTTCATCGCGGTTTTTTATAAAACAGTCGCGCTGTCATCGCCTAGACTATTCTGTGATTTATTGATCATCGCATAAATACACCAAACAGTCGCGACAGTTCTGGGAATCGAACCATCGTGGTTAAGTCATGTTCTTCCGCGCTGACATCGCCTTGTTGCTACGCGTAGTGTTTTATCAGCGCTCTGTTGCTGTGTTCTACCCACGCTGATTCCTGTAGAATTGAATTTTTTCAATTCCACCTCCTGAATCTGTTGGCCTTGCTATCCCCTGCCTTCTCCACTTGGTTTATGACTTGATTTGAATTATTTAAATATTGAAGCACTTCTTTGCGAGTTTTATTGAAGCGAATCTTGTTTCTTGCTTTGTGACCTAGTTTTATTGTTTCAACTTTGTTGGATCAGCTTTGCTTGGTTACTCGTTTGCAAAGGTTCGTTTACTGCTTACTTTTTGTTTGATTTAACCTTCCTCTTTGCTTGCTTTTGCTTGGTTGTTTAAGTGATTGTTGTTGAATCAATTTTAACATTGTTTCGATTTATTTTCACTACCCGAGCACGGATTACAGTTGTTTGGGGTCAATCGGCTCTTTTCCGCATTTGTTTGTTATTATTTCTCAAAAACTCTTTAGTGCATTTTGTCATTATCGAAGAAGAAAATCTCTTTTGCCTCGTGATAGTTAATGAAAGTTAGATCTTTTCATTTTGATTAGTGGATTAGTAATCTTAAAGAAAAGTTTAGTGATTTCCATCAACTGCATTAGGGAAATTCTTTGTTGATTGTGTTCGTTTCGTCTGTATGAAAGCTCTCTAAACTCTTTTTTAATTAGCATTCATCGAATGAAATGACATGTTTTGGCATATAGAGTGCATTTAGGGATTTTGAGGAATTACATACGGTAGGACCTGAAAACCGAAACCGTAACTCAAGATCAACTTTAAAATAAACCGAATGAACTTAAAAACGCATTGGAACATAACGCTCACATTCTAGAGGTCTAGGCTAGAGACGTGCTCCAATGTCGTTAAACCTAGTCACTTTTTCTCTCGCATTAAGGTTGGGTGATTCCTCCTTGTGTGATTCAACTATGGTCTATTATGGACTTGTGCTCCCATGTACCGTCGCATATATATGGGGAGACTCCACTAGGTTATCATCCTTGATCCATAGGAAGCCGTGTCTGCCGCCTTACAGCCCGTAATGCACCGAACACAGCATTTGGGAAGATTGACTGTCGTACGGAAAGTCCTTGGCTTTCATGTGATCGCTAAGGTGTATATGCGGTTTTATGGATTGTCTGGTAAACCCCTTGCCTAGTTTCTCCAGAGCAGTCACTTTTTGATCCTTTTCGGACTCCTTAAAATAAAAGGCTCTATTGAGCATTTGTCACTTCGGGCTCATTAAACATTCGAAGGCGACTAGAAGTCATCTTTTGTCCTTTTCTCGACTCTTAAAACATGAAAAGGTCAAGTTGTGTCCTAATGTCTTAAAAATTTATTCGACCACGATTACATTTACCTTGTTAGATCTTGTTTGCGTTTAGTTTTGAGTAGGGTTTTTTATCGTTAGCTTGAGTAGGGTTCTTTCTCATTTAAATGGCAGCTTTTCCAGAGTTCACCAACCTAGGCATCCCTTCTGATGGGAATCCTGGTCATTTCTCTCCTTTAGGAAATGTTGGTGCTCCTTACATGGCAATGTTGTCCCTTCCTGGGTTAATTGTTGGGTTGCTTGTTTGGTTGTTCTCAACCTCTCTGGTCCCTACCATCTCAAGTACTAGTCAATCAGTTCCTACACCTGAACAACAACATGTTGATTCCAAGGTGGACCTCTCCCCTTCTTCGCCTGTTTCTATGTCCCCATCTTCTACTTCTCCTAGTGAAAGTCTAAATTCAAGTAACCAGGTGGCTAAGAAGAAGAAGAAGAAGATGAAAAGAAGAAGTCTCCTAAGGGAGAGGCTAAAAGTGCAGTGACTGCTCCAAATCCAATTCAAGTCGAGCCACCCTTTGCTCCTCTGTGGAGGGTCAAATTTCCTTGTAGATTGTGCAAGGATGACCACCTTGTTCGTGATTGTCCTGGCATTCCCAGGATCCTTGAAGTATGGTCTCGTGATCTGGCTCGTCCCTCATCACCCTCTGGAGCTCATGGCGATGCCACCCTATCAACAGGAATTGGTAAGAAGAAAGGGAAGGTTCGAATCCCCTGTAGACTATGTGAGGGAAATCATCCCCTTCACCTTTGTCTGCTCATGGATAAAGCTTCCGCTGTTTTGGAAGGTCTTACAACTTCTTCACCCCGACTCCTGGTTGGTTATCAGAGGCTCTCTTTAGAGCCTCTCCCTGTCGACAGAGAGATTGACTTAGATTCTTCTCTTGTCCAGGCTCCTCTTCTTGAACCCGAATATGTTAAGCCTTTTCCAGACCAACCATTGGTCGGAGAGAGTGTCAACTTGAGTTCGCCGCCTGTTGACCACTCTGTTCTAGAAGAGAGTCATGATCATGTTCTTCTCGTCTCGTCAAATTCTCTTGAGCCCAAAAATGACTCTCCTATCCTAGCTGATCTAGAGAGTCCTTCTTCGTTTCTCTTAGAGCAGGGGGGAAATCATACGATTCCCCCACCAAGTAGTTCTGTCGTTTCCTTTGACTGGAGCCATTTGACTGCCTTCCGCCTTCCATCCCATGTGCCTTTCTAGATTACAGTACATGCCCGTGATAAGGTAGTACCTAGCACTGTCTTGGATGAGCGTGCATCTGTCAGTCTTATGCCTTCTACTACTTAGCAAGCTTTGGGCTCCCCGCAGCTTGTGTCGATCGCTCAAAATTTGATGGCATTTGACGGAGGAACCAGTTAACCATTAAGGATCCTCCCACAGTTCCCTATTACTTTGGGAGGAAAAACCGTCTATATAGACGTATTGGTTATCCAAGGTGCTTTAGATTCCAGTCTTCTCCTTGGTCGTGACTATGTTTATGCCATGGGGGCCCTCATCTCTTCACTTTTCCATGTGGTTTGCTTTCCACACGATGGAAGGATTGTCACTATAGATCAATTATCGTTCTTTAGTCCCCCAGTGCCTCCTGCGCAGTTGTCATCCCCTCCTGGTTTTTATCCACCAGTTGTATCTGCCCCACCACAGATCAACTACGTGGCCACTTATCCCATGCCTATACCCAGTGATGCTGCCGTCGTGCATAGTGTCCTGGGGGCATTGGGTCATGATTTCCAAGATGTTGTCCTTCCACCGGGAGTGGCACTCTTGGAAGCAGCAACTTCCTGTTCATTATGATGAGGTCTGGTCGGAGCATAGTTCACTTTCCTATGTCAAGCTCCTTCAAAAATGAAACTAGGTCTGGTTGGAGCATCATTCCAAGATCTCGTAAAATACAAGTCGAGTCTTTCCAAGATCTCGAAAGTGAACCTTCATTCCATCCACTTTGTTGAATGCAATGAAGCTTGGGGGGCATGTACCTCGTTGTGTCATTAATGCTAGGGGCATGTGAACTTAAACAAGCATAGTTTTTCATTTCAAGCTTGTGTAAACATGAAACTGAATCCAAGCAGAGTTCTCTATGGTTCAAGCTTGTGTAAAAATGAACCCATACCCGAGTCACCTTTAAGCTCCTTTCTAACTTGTAAAATATGAAAAGATTGCCGAGTATTTTTCCTTTTTGACTCGTTAAAGAAAATAAAAATGGAGGTCTTCTTTCAGCTCTTTTCTGACCGTTTAAAGATGAAAAGATTGCCAGGTTGGCCCTCACGACTCATTAAATGTAAATGAGAGGAGGTCTTCTTTAAACCCTTTTCCGACCGTTTAAAAATGAAAAGATTGTCGAACCCTTGTCGTTTCAGGTTCGTTAACTGTCACGAAGTGACGTGGTTTTGATCGCTTTTTTACTTTTTCAGATCGAAATCACTATTTATGAAAATTACTCCTCAGTCGTAATGATCGGGCGGTTCTTTCGAGGATTTTTTTATACTTTTTGGGGCTCAAGAGACACAACTTTATGAAAAAGGACACCCCTGGAGTTTCCTTTTTGCTGTCTTTTCAAACTCTCTAAACATGAAAAGACGCCGAGTTTTTCCTTTATCAGACTCGTTAAAACTTTAAATGACATCGGGTTTTGTCGTGATGACACATCTTAAGCATATGCTATCCCCATCAAGCTTTCCATCTAAAAATAACCGGGGTACTCGCCAGAAATGGTGGGGGAATAAAGGAATCATAATCATCGTCGTGTCGGCAGTATGTCGCTCTTAAACATGGCACTTGTTTGCATTCATGTTTGGGTGGGGACATCTCATCTTGTTTCAAACTTGCCTCCGTGGGTTTGGGTTATCCTATTTGACCATTCATCTGCTCATTGCCTTGTCACTATGACCCCTGATCATTTGACATCAAATACTGCCAAATCCGCTGTCATGCCGCCGATATGTTCAAGAGAAGTTGACCTCTGCAGAGTACTCAACCTCCCTCTGATATCTTACACGAAATATGTTATCCCTCTCTGTCTCGTGTCGATGATGGGGGAAACATCATGGCCCACCTTTGATCGAGATCACTTCCTGCCGACTTCAGCACATTATCTAGGAAGATGACCTAGAGACTCCCTTCAGGTGCCTTAGAGCCTGCATGCCTCAATGGCAGGTTCTTCATGTTCGACGCGAGGTTTTTCATCATTGGCCTCCGATCGAATGATTCTACGGGTGTTCGACCTCGACTCATTGATTCACACACCGTGGATTGTACCTATAGTACCTTGAGGACCATTGTCATTATTGGTGGTACCTCTCACGTCTGTTAAGAGTTTTCATCATTGACTGGTAATCAGACGATGTTCTCGCATGTTCGACTTCGACTCCTATATTCGCATGCTTGAACTTGTACTTTGTTCGGGTCGAGTTGGAGCACAAGACCCCGGATTTTGTCTATTGGAATATGGGATGCATTTTGTGGATTATTTTAATCACTACATGACTCATTCATTGGATGGTTGCGACCATGCCTGAGTCCATTCATTGATCCTCATCGGATGGTTGCGTCCATACCTGGGATCCAGTTTATATGTACTCTCTTAGGGATGGCTGCGCCCATACCATGTACATCATGTATTTGAGCTATCAGTTGTACTACGTGCAGGTTTTTCTTGGTGGTGTTCCAGTTCGGCCAGTTCCGTAAAGCATTTCATCCCTCCCACTCTCTTAGGCTTCATGCTTTAGGGGGCATCTGTTACGCAGGAATTTGTCACTGTCTTCCTGCCACTCTCCCTACTGTGTCATGAGAGAAAATTCATCATGCTCATGCTCTCTAATGTGTCCAAATGACCCACTTTGCCAAAGTTTCCTCTATCATTGCGACTGTTTTAAAAATAAACACGCTGATGAGCACTCCTAAACAGGTTCAATGCGCTGCCAGTGCGAAAGCACACACCTTTCCCGCGCTGGTTGAATTTCATGTGACAACGCGCTGTTATTTATGTCGGATCGCGCTGATATGAATTTCCTTGTCATTCAGCAGCGATGCCAGCGCTCCAGTGCAGTTATGCACCCGCGATGATCCAGTTTGGGCGAATTTGTTCTAACAGTCAGCCTTCTAGATGACTCCAGACCTAGTTGTTAGCCTTGTAAATGTTGCCCTCCCTTCTCTGGCATGTTTGTTTCGTCATTTGAGCCACCTTCCTTGGAGATAAGCTCATCCTCACACCATTCATGGAGACTCCTTCTCCTATTTAAGCCTCCACCATTGCCATGAGCTGCTAGTTTGGAATTGATTGTGTTTAGAGTATTGCTGATAGTATTGTAAGCTTGATAGGTAGCTGGTGTGTTAAGTGTGGGATTTCTATAGTGCTTAAGGAAGGTTGTGAAGTGTTTCCATATAGTGTAGACTTGTGTGAGAGAGAGAGTTGTCTTGGGATATCTACTTTCAAGGGTGAATGCTTGAAGGACTTGTTGGCTGGACCCAACCAAAGGAGGATCTTGATGTTAGAACTTGGTTGTATTCTCTTTTGTTTTATTAATAAGATAAACGACTATCATTATGGTTCCACTCATGTGTCTTTGATTATGATGTTTGAGTTGTATCTTTTTTGACCGGCACATAGTTGCATTTCCGGATTTTATGCTTGTGTTTGTCTTGTCCTTTGCTTGTGCAGGTGTATGTTCACGGAGATCGTGAGGATTGCGACCAGCTGAAGCGGAAGAACGGAAGCGACAATACTTCTACAAATATAAGTGTTGGATTCAAGGTAGGCTCTTATCTTGGCCTTTATTTTGCAATTAGGAACCTGCGTGTTAGTGTGCTTGATTGTTGCTAGACCTCAGTTAGGCTAGAGGGATCGCCTTTGTCCGCAGAGGGGATTTACCTACACAACACTCCTTCTATTTATAGCCTTCTTGAGGGGTCAAATTGCCCTCCTTTAGGCCAAATTCTCCTTGATAGGGCCCGACTTGGTCTTAGAGGAATAGATAGATTTTTATTGACTTAAATAAATATTTTTCTTTGTTACAATGATTCCAAATGGGATTATAATACATGACATGAATTGTTCTTTGTCCTAGAAAGACCTAGAAACAAAAAGAACATTTTTTTGACCTAAACTCAAGCATGAAACCCATGCTTTACATAAAAATAAAATTTTATTTCCTTTCTTTTTATCTCTTTATACAAAGTATACAATGTCATGTTTACAAATAGGTCATTATGAAGACCAAACCTAGTTAATTTCCAGCACTCCTTCTCAACTAGGGAGGTATTCATAATCCCATCACATGGTACAAGGAATCTCAATCTTGAAGCATTCTCATAAGAAGAGTCGGATTGATAAGCCATATTTTTCAAGCATCTATATCAACACTGTCATTGAAGGCCTTAACTAGACAAGCTCATCCTTATTCGAGAGGATTATGTTGGGAGGATTTACGTGAGTTGCCACAGTACCTCTAAGGCACATACCCCATCCAAATTTTCACTAGGCATGTCCTTTTTGGACTATTATTATCTTGGATTTCTAATCATGAATCCTCAAAGAAAGGGCATTCATGATGAAATTTAGATTCTTGAAAATTTGCACATTAAGGTAAAATAAAGAGTTGTTGATCTTGATTTCATGAAAATCTGCAGGGACAAACACATTATCCCAAAATATATTCAGATTAATCAAAAACTCAAAAATAAATTTTCTATATTTGCATTTAACAATATTGACTTATCATGGTTATATATATATATATATATATATATATATATATATATATATATATCTATATTACTTTGTCCCTATCAGCCAAATTAGGGTTGAACAACATATCCATCATATATTTATTATTCCTTAGCCTCTTCACACTTTGTCAAGTCTTGAGAATGGACTTGACTCGAGGTTCTGCAAATTCAACCATGATAACCAAATCTATGGATCTTCCTTTATCAATCAATAATCAAACCACACAAATCTTAAAACATTAATCACATCCCAATATGGAAGGGGCATTCATGATGAAATTCAAATTCTTGAAAATTTGCGCATTAAGATAAAACAAAGAGCTATTGATCTTGATTTCGTGAAAACCTGTAGGGACAAACACATTATCTGAAAATATATTCAGTTTAATCAAAATCTCAAAAATATATTTTCTAAATTTGCATTTAACAATCTTGATTTATCATGGTTGATATATATATATATATATATCATTTATATTATTGTTTATAAATTATAATTACTTTGTCCCTATCGACCAAATTAGGGTTGAATGACATATCCATCATATTATTAATTCTTAGCCTCTTAATACTTATTCAAGTATGGAGAATGGACTTGGATGGAGGTTTCGAAACATAAACCATGATAACTAAATCCATGGATATTCCTCCATCAATCAATAATCCAAACCACAAAAATATTAAAACATTAATATCGGTCCTCTTCGACTACTCTTAACTTGGATGCCATACCTCATCTTCAAAGAGTATCAGTCTACAAATTCTTTCTTGGATTCTCTAATCCGTAATAAGTTCTAATCTCAAATTCTTATCTAATCCTCCTGACTCCATTCTTTCCTTATGGCCTTCACTAAGAGTTACAACTGTTAGGAAAGATATGTCTACCAAACCAAGCTTGTCTCTCAAGTACTCAAGCTTCTTGTTTGGTAATGCCTTAGTCAAAATATCTACTACCTATTCATCTGTAGGTATATAATGCAGCTCCACAACCCCATATTGTACCAAGATTTTTATGTAGTGGTACTTATTATTTATATTCTTTGTCCTAGTATGAAACACCAAGTCTTCTATCAATCTTATACAACTTTCATTATCACAATGTATATGTGTAGGGCTAAGCGGTATTTCAAACTAATTTGATAATAAATTTCTAAGCCAAATATCTTCATGGAAAACTTCACTTGCAACAACATACTCAACTTCAACACTACTCAAAGAAAATGTATTTTTCTTTCTACTCATCAATGAGACCATGGAATATCCCAAGCTAACACATCCACATGTTGTTCTTCTTTCATCTATGTCATTTCCGTCCCAACCAGAACCTGTCTATCCGATGAGTTTGATCTCATTACCATTATACAAAAGTTAATGATGTATGGTTCCACACATATATATTAGGATATGCTTGGCTGCTACCTAATGATCATGTCTTGGGATCCATTTGAAATTGGTTGAGAACATTTTCTACAAGACAAATGTCAGGTATTGTGTTTACTAGATACATCAAGGACCCAATCAATTATTTGTAGCAAGTAGGATTCACCAGAATAGAATCTGAACTCCTCAACTTATTTAGATTGGTAATCATAGGATTTCTATCAATCATGCCAAATTTACGTGGAACCTTGATCACATATTTACCTTGACCAAGATATATTTCACCGGCTTCTACCAAAATTCTAGTCCCAAGTAGTAATGCATAATTCCAAGATCCTTTATATCAAACTAGGCTTCTAACTACTTCTTGCATTCCTGAATTTGATGCTATACACTTGTAACAAGTAGAGCATCCACTTACAATAATATGATGACAAGTTCACCTTGAACCAACCTGATGTCTAAGTTAGGATCTACAGAACTCTTGGTAAAACCAAGTCTCAATAGATATGCATCCATTCTTGCATACCAAGCTCTAAGTGCTTGCTTTAAGCCATATAGAGCTTTCTTCAGTTTGCAGACATTTATTTCAAATCATTGAGATTTATTAATGTAAACCTCTTCATCAATACTTCCACTCAAAAAAGTTGTCTTAACATCCATTTGATGGATGTTCCATCCCATAGTAGTAGCCAAAGAAACAAGCGATCTTATTGTTGTATATCTAGCTGTAGGAGCAAAGGTTTCTATTTAATCAATACCTTCTTTATGTGAGAAGCCTCTTGCTACAAACCTTGCTTTATATATATCAATGTTCCCATCCTCACCATGCTTTATCTTATATATCCATTTTGAAGTGACTATTGATTTGTCACTTGGCATAGGAACGATTTCCCAGACAACATTTTTCATAATTGGCTGATATTCTTCTTGCATTTCATTCCTCCATTATTGATGTTTAACTACATATTCATAGGAGGAAGGTTCCACATCAATGAGATTCGTCATATATGCTACATAACCATAGTACCTTTTTAGTATTTTACTTTCCCTAAAGGTCCCCTTTTCTGTGTGTCCTTCTGCTTCTTGTAGAGTAGTTCTTAACCAAGCATGCCTCTTCCAATTTTCAGGAACAATTACTTGTTGCACAGTCTCACTATGACCTATAAATATTCTTGAATAGATGTCAGATATTGCCCATGTTAGAGAATTATATATTACACAGCAATGGAACACATAAAATATTGGAGAAGTATAAAAATAGAAAACGCATAAAACAAGAGAGACACAGATATATGTGGTTCACCCAGTTTGGGCTACATCCATGGAGAAACAACCAATCCTTCTTTTTATATTATCTTGCACTCTGAAGAGATACAACCTACAATAGATCCGCTGTAATTCCCTCCTCACTTTCAATCTCGTCTCTCTTCCTCACTCAGAATATAGATATACATAGACGCAATACAATTCCCTCATATATAGCGAGGGGTTTCCTTCTAAGGAAAAAAAACATAAATTAAACATAACTTCTACCATCATATCTCCACCTAATGATTGACCCATATTGACTATGAAATTACAACATTTTACAAGGCAATTTTACATCTATTCTTAGCTTCAGGGGCGTTGCCTTTGATCCCCTCACCAGGGGGGGGGCTCCCAAAAAGGTCACAGCCGCCTCCGCTGGAGCCCCCTGCAGCGAATATTTTATGGGTGGCGTTCCCACCCGATTACGAACTGGGGTCCAATGTGGCGATACCTTTGAATACAAAAGATAATCAGGCTCCACACCAAATAATCTCCCACTTGGAGATTGATTATAGCAACTCCATCGCTGCTTCATTTGCTAGACAATGACTCCACTTTGGACCTAAATGTTTCTCATCTTTTTCATCATACTTGAAGACCAAGTGAAACTGAGAAAATTCGGAGTTTCTCCCTAGTTACAACTTTTGTTAACATATCTACAGGATTCTGGCTAGTGTGTATCTTTTCTAGCTTCAACTGTCCATCTTCCAACGTTGACCATATGAAATGGTACTTGAGTTGTATATGTTTAGAATTGGAATGAAATGAAGAGTTCTTTGCAAGATGTATGGCACTCTGGCTGTCACTGTATAACTTTCCCAACTCCTGCTTCCTATCCAATTCATCTAGAAACCTTTGTAACGAAATCATTTCTTTACTAGCCTCTGTAGCAACAACATACTTTGCTTCTGTTGTTGAGAGTGCAACAACACTTTGTAGTTTTGAGACCCAACTGACAGTTGTTCCACCTACAGTGAACACATACATTGTTGTGCTTCTCTTGTTATCTCTATCACCCGCCATATTTACATCAACATATCTCTGTAGAGCAATGTTTGAACCACCAAAGCATAATGCTTGATTTGTGGTACCTCTCAAATACCTGAGAATCCACTTCACCACCATCCAATGTTCTTTTCCTGGATTGTTCATGTACTTGATAACAACTCCCACTGCATGTGCAATATCAGGCCTTGTGCAGATCATTGCATACATTAAGCTTCCAACTGTTGATGTGTATGGAACTTTAGACATATGAGCCATTTCTTCCTGAGCCTTGGGACACTCCTCCTTACTTAATTTGGAATCGCTAGCCAAAGGTATACTAACTAGTTTTACATTCTGCATATTCAAACTTTTCAACACCTTTTCTATGTACTCGCTTTGAGACAATGTTAATTTATGATTCTTCCTGTCTCTAGTTATTCTCATACCAAGGATTTGTTTTGCAGCACCCAAATCCTTCATTGTAAATGAGTTTGCCAATTTTTTGTTGAGCACATTTATTTCCTCCATGTTAGAGCCTGCAACAAGCATGTCATCTACATATAATAACAATATAATATAGCTGCCATCATTTTTCCTTTTGAGATAAACACAATGATCAAAGTGACGTCTAGTATAACCTTGTTCAGATATAAGCCTGTCAAATTTTAGATACCACTGCCTTGGAGCCCGTTTCAAGCCATACAAGTTATTCTTCAACCTGCACACTAGTTTCTCATTCCCTTTTACCTCATATCGTGCCTGTTGCATATATATCTCTTCCTCCAAATCCCCATGGATAAAGGTTGTCTTTACATCTAACTGCTCAAGATGCAAATATTCAGTTGCTACTAGACTTAAAATAGTTCTAATTGAAGTCATTTTAACAACATGAGAAAATATATTATCAAAGTCTATACCCTTTTTCTGTGCAAACCCTTTCACCACAAGTCTAGCTTTATACCTTCTTCTACCTCCATCTTCTTCCTTCAACTTGTAAACCCATTTATTCTGCAATGCTATTTTACCTGCAGGAAACCTGACTAAGTCCGAAGTTTGGTTATGTGCTAAGGAGTCCATCTCTTCTTTCATGGCTTGCTCCCACTTCTTCTTGGTTTCTACCTACACTACTTCTTCATAACATTCTGGTTCACCAGAATCAGTCAACAATACATAATATAATGAAGGAGAGTATCGTTCAGGGGGTCTA
Organism: Pinus taeda; assembly: GCA_000404065.3. NCBI lineage: Eukaryota > Viridiplantae > Streptophyta > Pinopsida > Pinales > Pinaceae > Pinus > Pinus taeda. The sequence goes on along the minus strand of APFE030926876.1, from coordinate 25,042 downwards.
CTTATCCTGGTAGATCTTCTAACACCACTTTCAGGTGTTTGAGGTGCCTGTTGCTGTTGTGGTTGTTGTTCTGCCTATTGATCATTATAATTTTCAGGCATCATCACTTTTCCTGTGATCTCGTCAAGCACTATGTATACTCTGTTTTCTTTTTCCTATTTCTTTTCCTATAGCTAATCCTTGTACAAAACCTTTTCATTGAATATGACATCTCTGCTCCTAATGATTTTGTGTTTTTCATAATCATAAAAGCAATAACCAAAATAATTAACACCATATCCAATAAAGGTACATTTCTTTTATTTTGCCTCAAGCTTTGTTCTATTTTCTTTATTAATGTGGACAAAGGCTTCACAACCAAAAAAGTCTTTAAAAAAGAGTAGTTTACCTTTTTACCTGTCCATGCCTCCTCTCGAATACCACCATCCAAGGAACTTGAAGGTCCTCTGTTTATTAGATAAACAACAGTATCTATAGCATCTGCTCAAAATTGTAAAGGAAATATTGCATGCAATCTCATGCACCTTGCACGTTGCATGATTTTCCTGTTCATCCTTTTTGACACACCATTTACTTGTGGTGTTTCTAGAACTGTCTTCTCTCTACGAATTCCATTCTCTGAGCAGTACCTATCAAAATATTTGCTGCAATATTCACATCCATTTTCTGATCTGAGACACTTCAACATTTTTCTTGTCTCATTTTCAACCAAAGCTTTCCATTTCTTGAAAGTATCAAATACATCATATTTATTTCAAAAACTAAATCCAGGATTTTCTAGTTGCATCATCAATAAAAGTAACATAATAATGAGAGACACCAAGAGATGATACCTGAGTAGGTCCCCATACATCTGTATGCACAAGCTCTAATTTTTTGCTCTTCTTTTCTTTCCCAACTCTAAGGAATCTGACTCTCTTTTGTTTTCCATAAACACAATTCTCACAGAATTTTAATCAACACGCTTCAAACCTGAAAAAAAATTCTTGAGTGAAGAATCTGCATCCCCTTCTCACTCATGTAACTGAGCCTATGATGCAACAATGTCGTATCTTCTCCTATAGAGGTTAAAGCATTAACATAATTAGAAATGCCATTGCATAAATACAATGTACCAACCTTTCCTCCTTTCGCTATTACTAGGGATCCTTTAGTGACCTTCCAGGTTTTATCTGTGAAAGTAGTTATGCAACCTTCACCTCCCAACTACCCTGTTGAAATCAGATTTTTCTTCAGATTTGGAACATTCCTTACCTCCTTCAATAGCCACTGATTTCCATTTTGCTGTTTTATAAAAATTGTACCCATTCCAATGATTTTACAGGGTTTATCATCACTCAATCGAACTTGTCCAAAATATCCTTAAACATAATCATAAAAATATTTCCTATTAGGTGTGGCATGGAATGAGGCCCCTAAATCTACCGCCCAGGCATCAATAATATTTTCTAATGAAAGAATCAAAGCATCTTGTAACACATCACCTGTTACATTCGCTTCATGATTATTTTCTTGCTGCGTGTCTCCTTCTTTTCCCTTTCGAGACTTGCAATCTTTCTTCAGGTGTCCTTTCTTTCCACATTTCCAGCACACTATCCTTGACCTAGACTTGGATCTGTCTTTTCTTGACTTACTACGATATCTAGGGCTCTTTCCTCTTTCCATTTTTCTTCCCCTAGTCTCTGTAGTCAAAGCATTACCTGATGTCTCATCAGAGCTTTTTCGTCGTATTTCGTCGCTAAGGATTTCACTGACAACATCATCAAACTTTAAAGTACTAGATCTAGAGACAGAGTTACTAATGGCCATAACTAAACCATTCCAACTTTCTGACAATGAGCACAGAAATAACAGAGCCCTAACTTCATCTTCAAAAGTTACCCCTATAGAACTTAACTGATTGGTAACTGTATTAAACTCATTTAAATGATCAACAACAGATCCACCTTCTGACATCTTCATATTAAATAAACACTTCATAAGAAATACCTTATTTGAGGCCGAGGGTTTTTCATATAGTTTGGCCAATGTCGACATTAAACCCTCTGTTGTCGTTTCCTTTGAAATATTAAATGCTACCAACGCCGCTAGGCATAGCCGTATTGTTCCAAGTGCTTTTCCGTTGAGAATATTCCATTCTGTGTCTGTCATACTCGTCGACTTCTTTGTCTTTCCACTCAATGGTTGGTACAGATCTCTCTGGTACAAATAATCTTCCATCTGCATCTTCCACAACTGGTAGTTTTGGCTGTTAAATTTTTCGACCCTAAACCTACCATCTTTTGCCATTACTCCCACTTGAACTAGGAACCCTTCTCTCCTGTGAGTTTATGAGCCAAATGACCTTCGGCTCTAATAACAGTTGTTAGAGAATTATATATTACTGAGCAATGGAACACATAAAATATTTTAGAAGTATAAACATATAAAATGCATAAACAAGAGAGACACAGATATACGTGGTTCACCCAGTTTGGGCTACATCCACGAAGAAACAACCATTCCTTCTTTTTATATTATCTAACAAACTAAAGAGACACAAACTACAACAGATCCACTGTAATTCCCTCTTTTCTCTCAATCTCCTCTCTCTTCCTCACCTAGAATACAGATATACATAGACGTAATACAATTCCCTCATATATAGTGAGGGGTTTCCTTCTAGGGAAAAAAACCCTAACTTAAACATAACTTCTACCATCAGATCTCCGCATAATGAATGGCCCAGATTGACTATGAAATTACAACATTTTATAAGGAAATTTTACATCTATTCTTAGCTTCGGGGGCACTGCTCCCGATCCCCCCACCAAGGGGGGGGGGGGCTCCCGAAAAGGTCGTAGCTGCGCCCCCCCCTGGACCCCCCCTTGCAACGAATATTTTATGGGTGGTTACGAACTGGGGTCCAATGCGGCGATACCTTTGAATACAAAAGATAATCAGGTTCCACACCAAACAGACCATAGTTATCCCTTGAGATATACTCAATGATAGGTATTTCTTCTTCATCAGAGTCATTTGGAACATCCTTGGATTTATTGTACGCTATAATTATATCAAATATGACAACCATGCTTACTTTGATTTCGCGATCCTCCTTAACATAGTGATCCAGGAGGATCCATCGATCCAAATGCACATGTGTTTGAAGTGTCGTCATCAATGTTCATGAGTGTCATTCAGTGTCATTTAATGTTGTTGTTAGTTCAGCTTCGGCAGATCGACAGTGTTGGTTATGATTAGCTTCAGGTAATGTTATGGGTTATGGCATTCAGTTGATGTGATGTTGTACCTGGCTGTCGACTTATGTCATTGATAGTTTCGTTAGGGTTTGGTCGACGACATGTGTTTTGTCGTTCGACTTTGCAGGATTTATGGTTGATATAGTTGATTGTGTAAAAGGGTTTGAGTTAAAGTACCTGGTTGACGACATATTCTTGTCATCGTTACCAGTTTCAGTTTCAAAGATGTGATGGTCATTGTCATGCAATGTTGACGAATGTCGCACGAAGACCACAAGGATGTACCGGGGTTGGTCATCAGGTAAAGGCTTCAGTTTCACCGATGTCGCTGTGCAAAGCTGACATGGGTCTTTGAAAGTTAAATGAAACCTAAAAACTAAGTCTAGACCTAAACCCTAACTCCTAAGGTATCCTATTCATCTTTGTTACCCTAAGAATCCTAATTCACTCTTATCCTAAATCTAAGCCCTAAATCCTATTCTACACATCCAAATCCTAATGCATTCTAGTCCTAATGCTCAAAACCATATATAAAACCATGCTTACCCATGTTCTATGCCTAAATCCTATGCTAATTACAGTACTAATCCTATGTTACACCTCTCGACCTATGTATAAATATTAATAATACTACATAAAGGTTATAACAGTCCCTAACCACAACCGCAGCGGGACTGTTAGCATATGATTGTGCCTTGTAAACCACAAGTTAATATCAACTGAAATTTAGCCTGGTAATCGTGTCGGAGGTGCTAACCATACATGTGAACACTACGAATAAACCATCGGAGTTTACAGTCAGGCCCTAACTGCCGAGAGGAAACCACGTGGAGAATTGTATGTAACCATTACATGTGAACAAACGCTGGCAGTTAAAACAATTACTGGAACCACTCGAGCCCTAACTGCGTGGGTTTCTCCACCTATTCACATGCGGTGTCATCAACCTCCGCCTGGTTAACTAACCGATAACGGTTTCAAGACAAAACTATGGAATTTTGGGTTTTTTGTTTAAATTGATTTTAATTAATTCGAATGACCTAAGGTGTCCCCTAAGGTGGTAGTTTGCCATTAATAAAATCCTAAATCAACCAAGAAGTCAGCTTTTTCATCTCCGTATCAGGCAAAGGAGGTTTTTATGCATGTACAGGCCTATAACGGTATAATTCTTCATTGAAGGCAAGAGGAGAGTTCTCAGCTTTTGTATGCAGGTTCTGGAGGTTAGAGGTGGATTTTGTTTTCTGAGTTTCAGGAGCATCGGGAGTCAGATTTGGAAACCATAAGTAGCGTTGGAAAGCTGGTGTAGAGAGCTATATGATAATAGAGGTTAGAATTACCTATGTGCAAGTTCATTCTAACTAAATCATTGTATAATCCACTTCTTCTTCTCATTCTTAATAAAACGGTCGCCCATCTTGAAGGCGAACTCAGAGACATAGTCCATCAGGGACGAACTCCATATTCAATATCGTTGTCTGGTATATCTGTGTTTTCGCTATTTACACTTTTGTTTTGCATCTTTCTTATGGTTTATCAGCTGTCGCAAAGTGTTCTGCTCCAGTAGTTTTCCTCGTTTTCCGTGCTTTCGGTTTTCATTCAAACTCACTTATGGCTAATCAATTCTACATCAGTTTTAGTATATGATCATATTAGATCATATAATTTGGTATCAAAGTAGGTTTTTGATTGTAGAGTTTCCATTGAATGTTAACCAGGTCTAAGTCACAATGAGGAGAAGGAATCGTTGAGCAGATCGATCCAGAGATTGGAAAGCGACAATTCGTTCGGAAAGCAACCATGTCATGACCTGATGCAGGTGGAAATAATAAGACTAAGATGAGTGAGGAAAATTTTCAACAGACATTCTTAAATATGCAGCAAATTTTGGGAGAATTGTACGAAGACAAGAAGGAGAGAGATTCAGCTTCTTCTTCGAAGGCATCAAAGAAGGACAAAGGTAAAGGGAAGAATGATAAACCTCCTTCACCTCTATCATCTCCATCATTCTCTTCTTCTTCTTCTTCTTCTTCCAGTGCAACATCTGAAATGGATAAGAAACCTAAGAAATCATCTCTTTTGAAACTTGATGTTAAATTTGAGTTACCTGTTTATGATGGTGAAATGAATCCTGAAAAGTTAGATAACTGGATAAATCAGTTAGAAGTGTATTGTTGCATTCAGAACATTTATAAAGATAAAACTAAAATTCAGTTAGCTACACTTAGAATGGGGCGAACAAATTTAATCTGGTGGGAAAGAAAAACTCAGTTAGATGTAAAGCAAACAGGAAAAGTTATCTCTTCATAGTTTAAGTTTTTGAAAGCGCCTAGGAACCAATTCTATCCTTTAGGATACATGCAGCAAGTTGTTATTGATTGGCAACATCTGAGGCAAGGTAAAGGGCATAGTGTTCAAGAGTTTACTCAAGAGTTTAGGAAGAAAGCATTGGCGCTTGGTATTTCATTGGATACACATGAAACTTTGTTAAAATACATCGACAATTTACATTCATATTTGCAACATACTTTATTAATGTTTAATCCTGATGATTTTGACGAATTGTGTGTTCAGGCCATACATATTGAATCAGGTGGTAGACCATTCAAGTTTTTATCTTAGTCATCCAAAGAGATGGAAAACAGAGAATCCAGAGACAATAAGGGGAACACTTCGAAGAGAAAGAAATCAATGATCATTCAGAAGGAAAGACCTACTTGTTCTCATTGCTAGAGAATCAGTCATGATGAATCGAAGTGCTAGAAACTTCATCTAGAAATTAAGCCCAAAACATTCCTTAAGGTGAAGGATGAAAAGAAGGCCATAGCAATAGTCCAACAAGACCTTGGTTCAGATTCAGGTGATGAAAGGAAAATAACCGCCATGGTTACGACAGGTAAAACTTTTGATATTGGTTCAAGTTCGAAATCTAATGTATCTTCTTCAAACATAAATCCTCCACATGAGTATAAATGAGTTGAACTCTTCCACATAAGGATAACTGCTAAGCATACAAAGGCTGACACAATGTTTGACAGTGGGTCGCAAGCAAATTTAATATATGAGCATATAGTTAATCAATTGGGATTGGAAACAAAGAATCATCCAAGAACATACCCATTATTAGGTTGGATTAATAAATCAACTCAGATACATGTCATAAAGCAATGTTGGTTAAAATTTTCAATTACATCTAAGTACATCGATGAAGTGGAGTTTGATGTGGTCCTAGTAGACATTTGTGGAGTAGTCTTAGAAAGTCCTTATCTTTATGATAGAGATGCAGTATTTTATAGAATAGAACATAAATATCACCTAAAGAAAGAAGGGGTTGAATTTATTGTTAGGGCACATAAAGTCAAATCAAACTTGGATCTAACTGTTTCAAATCAAGTTAAGCAGTTTATAAGTTCAAGTAAATATGTACTCATGGTTATTAAGGAACAACATCAGGTTGATTGTTTGAGATGCAAGATTCAGTTTATAGATCAATTGGTTAAGGTGGTTAATTATTTTCCAAGAAATCGTATTCATGAACAGGATAAGAAACATGAGATACATTTAATGTCCTACGAATTTCTTCTTAAAGACAAAATGAATGACAATTCATTCATTCATCTGAATTACAGAAACTATCATCATCTGTAGTGTATTGCAGGGAATGGTACATGTAAGTCTAATCAGAGACTTGTTTTAGATGATATGTTTATTTTCAGTTTCAGGGGTGCAAGTCAATATTGGGGAAAGTCAGTGTTGCATTTCTTTCGTATTGCATCATCATTTCATGCTCTTAGAAATAATGAAACCTCTCTTCAAGTGGAGAGGAAGTCTATAAGTTTTCATGACAAAGAATTTTCAAAAGCAGATCTAAAGTTTCCTTACCAAGGCTTGAAAACTGATGCATTAACTAAAAGTGTTAGTCAATGGAAATATCAGTTAATAGACATAGTGATTCAAGTAAATCAACAATTACTTAGATACTTTTAGAATCAAACTAAGTTGAAATAGTATTTTCATCACAACTAGATGAGTTATGGGCGACAAGTTTACTTAGTAATCAGTGAACAAGAAAGTAAATCAAGTCAAGTAATTGATATGAAATCAAAATCAAAGGAGTCTTTGAATATTTTAGTTATTCTGGAAAGTAGATTGTCAATACCCATCAGATGTATTGAACAAAGTTCTACAAATATTGTTTTCAAAGATGTTTTTGAATCACTAACTCATGATTCTTCATGGAAAGAATCCAATTGCCATGTTGATAACAGGTTGTTTACCCATCGTCGCAAGTTGGCCATACTGCGGATGGAAGAAACAAGTCACCTAATAAAAAAGTATCAAAGTCTACATCATCAAGGTCATCATCTATAGGTGATTGATCAAATGCATTGGTACATCATGACTTCAATATTAAAAGAGAGGGAGTTCTACCCTCATCGACTAAATGTTTAGTCAAACTTTTGTGGTCCAAAATCTTTCAAGTGGGGAGGAATGATCTAGGAGGATCCATCGATCCAAATGCACATGTGTTCAAAGTGTCGCCATCAGTGTTCATGAGTGTCATTCAGTGTCGTTGTTAGTTCAGCTTCGACAGATCGACAATGTTGATTATGATCAGGTTCAGGTAATGTTATGGTTTATGGCGTTCAATTGATGTGATGTTGTACCTGGCTATCGACTTATGTCATTGACAGTTCCACTAGGGTTTGGTCGACGACATGTGTTTTGTCATTCTACTTTGCAGGATTTATGGTTGATATTGTTGATTGTGCAAAAGGGTTCGAGTTAAAGTACCTGGTCGACGACATAGTCTTGTCGTCGTTACTAGTGTCAGTTTCAAAGATGTGATGGTCATCGTCGTGCAATGTTGATGAATGTCACACAGAGACCACAAGGATGTACCGGGGTCGATTGTCTGGTAAATGCTTCAGTTTCACCGATGTCCCTGTGCAGAGCCGACATGGGTCTTTGAAAGTTAAATGAAACCTAAAACCTAAGCCTAGACCTAAACCCTAACTCCTAAGGTATCATATTTATCTTTGTTACCCTAAGAATCCTAATTCACTCTTATCCTAAATCTGAGCCCTAACTCCTATTCTCCTCATCCAAATCCTAATGCATTCTAGTCCTAATGCTCAAAACCATATATAAAACCATGCTTACCCATGTTCTATGCTTAAATCCTATGCTAATTACAATCCTATTCCTATGTTACACCTCTTAGCCTATGTATAAATATTAAAAATAATACATAAAGGTTATAACGGTCCCTAACCGCAATTGCAATGGGACTGTTAGCATATGATTGCGCCTTGTAAACCGCAGGTTAATATCAACTGACAGTTAGCTTGGTAACTGCATCGGAGGTGCTAACCATACATGTGAACACTACGAATAAACCATCAGAGGTTACAGTCAGGCCCTAAACGCCAGGAGGAAACTGCACGGAGAATTGTATGTAACCATTACATGTGAACAAATGCCAATAGTAAAAACAGTTATCAGAACTGCCGGAGCCCTAACCACGGGGGTTTCTCCACCTGTTCACATGCGGTGTCATCAACCTCTACTCGATTAGCTAACCGATAACGGTTTTGGGCCAAACAATGGAATTTTGGGTTTTTTGTTTAAATTGATTTTAATTAATTCGAATGACCTAAGGTGTCCCCTAAGGTGGTAGTTTGCCATTAATCAAACCCTAAATCAACCAAGAAGTCATTTTGTTCATCTCCGTATCAGCCAAAGGATGTTTTTATGCATTTATAGGCCTATAAAGGCAGAATTCTTCATTGAAGACAAGAGGAGAGTTTTCAGCTTTTGTATGTAGGTTCTAGAGGTTAGAGGTGGATTATTTATTTATTTTTTCTCTTTTGATTTTCGAGAGCATCGGGAGTCAGATTTGGAAATCGTAAGTGGCGTTGGAAAGCTGGTTCAGAGAGATATCCGATGACAAAGGTTAGAATTGCTTGTGTACAAGTTCATTCTGACTAAATCACTATGTGATCCACTTCTTCTTCTCATTCCTAATAAAATGGTTTCCCATCTTGAAAGTGAACCTAGAGACATATTCCATCAAGGACGAACTCCGTAATCAATATCATTGTCTGGTATATCTGTGTTTTCATTATTTACACTTTTGTTTTGCATCTTTATTATGGTTTATTAGCTTTCGTAAAGTGTTATGCTCCAACAATTTTCCTCGTTTTCTGTGCTTTCGGTTTTCATTCAAACTCACTAATGGCTAATCAATTCTACATTAGTTTTAGTATATGATCATATTAGATCACATAGAGTTTGTAAGATTTTGATGAAGCACTATACTAAAAAGTATGCCCTTCATACTCGTAGGATCCAACTTCTTCCTTTTTCCCTTAGGTACATGTATATACAAAGGACACACAAATATTCAAAGATGATCCACACTTGGCTTCTTTCATATAAATGCTTCTTCCAGAGTCATATTGTTGAGAATCTCATGAGGACTTCGGTTCTGCAAGTAAACAATTTTCACACATACCTATCCCCATAGTAATTGAGGGAGATCTTGATCATTCAACATGGCATTAACACATTATTTAATTGTTATGTTCTTCCTTTTGGCCACACCATTTTCTTCAGGATATTAAGGAACAATAAGCTCCCTCTTAATCCCTGCTTCCTTGCATAATTCTATTAGTTCTTTGGAGTTATATTCTCCACTATTGTCAGACCTCAGAGTCTTAATATTTCTCTCAAATAGATTTTCCACTTCATTCTTGAATTCTTGAAACTTCATGAATATCTCATCTTTGTTCTTGAGGAGGTATAACCAATTTTTCCCTAAGAAACCATCAATGAAGGTCACATAATATTGATGCACACCAAGATATTTTATTGACATAGGTCCACAAACATCAGAGTGTATGAGATCTGAAGCTTCCTTAGATCTGGTACCACTTCTTGAAAAATGATTTTTCACATTCTTTCCGAGAGCACACCCCACATAGGTCCCTTCATTTTCTTCCTTAAAATCAAGGATGCCATTGACCAGTTGACTTAGAGATGGCGTTGTAACTTTTTTAGACACCCTTAAAAGTTACAATCTTTTTCCAAAAATTGCAAGTCTATTCCCTAGCCAAATCATTCAACATATACAGATTTGATGAGGCAAATAGTTCTTATTTATTTTTCTGTGCCATTTTTAGTTTTGAAATTAAATAACTTTAATTTTAAAAAATTATATATTATATTATACATTTATAAAATTATTTATTTAATTTATTGAAAATTTTTATTTAAGAAAATTATCAGCCAAACCAATTTACGAATCCATGTTATATTGATTTGAATTTATAAATATCAAGCGAGAAGGTCTACAAGGTATGCAAGCAAATTTATATATTATAAAGTCTGTACAAAAGGAGATAATGGAGGGACGTCTTTTGCACTAGTATTTTTCTGAAATGAGGTTACAAGTGAAATATTGGAGGAAGTGGACGCTAGGTCAACAATCGAAATATATCCTCATGCAGGAGGAAAATAATTATAAAGAGGAAAAATGTACTTGAAGAGAAAAATTGAATAATTTCTTATCCAAAATTTTTACAGAAGTAAAAAAGGGGGATGTAAGAAGATATTTTCATAATTTACCAAACATGGTTAGAGACATGGTTTTCGAAACCATGGATGGGTTTACAGAGCAATATTTTGGGATTTAATTATGAAATTCATGAGGAAATTAATAATTTTATAGGTCAAAACAATACATGGATTTCAAACCATAGATGGTTTTACGAGATAAAATCATTTGAGAAATATTTTGAGTTTTCATTTATGAAATTCATGGAAATGTATAGATTTTCTTGAGACATTTTTATCAAAATATTTTATTCCCAAAAATTTAAGATTTATATTTTTTAAAATTAAAGAGTGACAAAAAAAATGATTTCCAAATCATTTTCAAATTTCTCGACAATGGTTAAGAAACTAAAGGATAATTAAGATAATTGAATTATCAAAGGATTTTATCAAATGACAATGGGATTAATCAATTATATAAAAAGGGAGCAGTCAACCAAATTATGGGACTATTAACTGAGTTTTAGGGAGCAACTTCAACAAACTCTAGATTCTAAGGAAAAATATCAACATGCAGAATATTAACACAGATTTATGACAAACAATGGGAAACCAATTTCAAGAATAAATGCAATCAATCAACAATCAGTGAGAAAATTCCCATATTTGAGGTAAAAGGCTTTCAATCAACTCCAGATTTCCTGTAGTTTTTCAGATATTATTTTTATTTTAATATATTGTTGATATTTTTATTCCAGAAAGCTAAACATAGTTAGCTTGATGTAATACTCTATATATTATTTGATTTTCATTGTAAAAGGGTTGGATTTTGATTTCAAAACCCTGCCATTTTTGTAAAGACTTTTATTACATGAATTTTAATTGAAGTGTTCTAGCTTTAGTTTCATGACAAAAATTGTTTCTCATGTATGTCTTTACCCGTTATTCCATAATCTGTTTCTGCATATGTTCAAGGTAACATAGGAGTTAGGGAAAGGCTAGGTTTGAGTATTAACCTCCTTGACGACCCATTGCAAGTTATCATCTACAATGAGACTAGCTAATTGAACAGCCTGTTTAAATTAGCTCCTTTGCGTCATTTAATTGTTGCCTTTTGTCATCTCTTGAATGTATGTCTGTTTGGCTGTAGAATTATTCTACACACATCTACTATATTTGATTGACTAAGTATTTAGTATGAATACTTAATTATCTAATTTCTCCTATTTTCCTCCACCAAACTCTTTAAGCTATGTTTTTCTATCAGAACTAGACATTGGCACTTTGATCAAGTTTCAGCAAGAGAGGGATTTATTTCTGATCAAATATTGAACATTCATCAGAAACCACCTACAAAAAATAATAGATCTAGCCATTGTGCTTCAAAGGTTGATGTCTAGTGATAGTAAACAATGTTAAAAAAATACTTTTAGCACTTGAGGGATCCCCCTTTGGTTTGAGGGATAGCCTAAACCTAAAGTTTGGCTGAGTTGGTTTCTTGGTGTAGTTTTGCATCCAATAACTACTTTCGAGAAATAGATACAACATTTGGTGCCGTTTCTAGGGAGCGAAGTAATGAAGAAATCTTTCCCTAGAGAATGATCATGATTAGATCTACTCTTTGATGATGAAAAAGGAGTAGGCATTTAATATTGGTTGCAATTCCTTCGCCTGGTGGCCCCACTTTGTTTATATGGAAATTCCACTGGGTTATCAATTCCCGTGGTTCAATATTTCAGTTGCATTCACTACCGTGTTTGTTAAAGGCTTATTGATGGTTGCATTCAACAATATATCTTTCTTCATCTCAACTGTGACCAATAATCTTAGATGTTTTCAGACGATGCAGTCTTCAAATTTCAGTTGTGAGTATCGACTACTCAAGGAATTTATGTTTCATATTTTAAATATCTTTTGTATTTTCAGTTGCACGCAATGCGGCCTGTCAATTAATTCAATCCTCACATGATTGCACTGGAAGCATGAATACACCTAACAATTTAGATTTCCAGCTCATCTAGATAGAGGTTGTGTGGGATTAAATTAGTAATTTTTAGAATTCAGTATGTAGTGTGTGGTTTTTAGAATAAATAAACTCAGTGTACAATAGATTAGTAGTTGTTTTTGTTTGGATTCTAGTTGCAATATGTAGTTTGGTTTATTTATAGTGAAATAAGTTGTAGGAGATGAGAAGAAAATTTGTAGACTATTGTCTCCACTAGTCCAATGGATTAAGAACTACTGTACTTACTTTTACTTATAGAAATTGATAATCTGGTTTTAGTTGGTAGCTTACAAACTTCAGAGTGCAGAACAGGTTCATGCCACATATTGCAGGTTTGAGAGTGCAGATGATTAATTTTCTTATGGCAGGACTCCATGCCCAACAAAATCAAAGTAGCTGGTCTACTAGTTCTCTACATCCCATAGGGGGAAGTAGTCCCCAGTTGGAGCCTGATGTTGTAACTTTTTTCTAACACCCTTACAAGTTACATTTTTGTTTTTAATTTCCAGTTTAGTCCCTAGCCAAATCATGCGGAATATATAGATTTGATGAGGCAAATAGTTCCTATGTACTTTTTTGTGCCATTTTTAGTTTTGAAATTAAATAAATTTAATTTTATTATAAAATTATATATTATATATATTATATAAATATTACATTTAATTTATTAAAACTTTTTATTTAAGAAAAATTATTGGGCCAAACCCAAGTTCTGAATACATGTTATATGTGGCATCCAACAATAACAACTCAAAAGTCAAACTAAAAAGCCTAATCAAACTTATATCCCCACCCCTCGCATCACACATTAAACCACCATAATCTATAATGCCTTGAGATGTGTGAAATGTTAAATCAATGATTTGTGGGGGGGCTACCTATTCAAATTTTAAAGTCTAATCAAACTTATATCCCCACCCCTCACTTCACACATTAAACCACCATAATCTATAATGCCTTGAGATGTGTGAAATGTTAAATCAATGATTTGTGGGGGGGGGGGGGGGGGCTTGCCTATTCAACTTTTAACCTACCCCCCACAAACTTGTTTCACTTTTACTTCCCTTTACATGTGTTTCCATTTCATGTATTGGAGACCCCCCTACCTAAGCCATTTACCATCTACTATCCCCCTACAAGACCATTATAAAACTACCTTTTACATTGATATGAATTTATAAAAATAAGGCAGGAATATATATTATAAAGTACGTATGAAAGGATATGATGGAGGGAAGAGTTTTATAGTCATATTTTTCTGAAATGAGCTTACAGGTGAAAGATTGAAGAAAGAGGAGGCTAAGTCAAGAATCAAAATATATTCTCATGCAGGGGGGAAATAATTATAAAGAGGCAAAATGTACGTGAAGAGAAAATTTGGATAATTTATTATCCAAATTTTTTACAGAAGTAAAAAAGGGGGAGATGAGAAGATATTTTCATAATTTACCAAACATGGTTGGAGACATGGTTTTCAAAACCATGGATGGGTTTAAAGAACAATATTTTGGGATTTAATAAATGAAACTCATGAGGAAAGGAACATTTTTACAGATCAAAACAAGCAAATGAATTTCAAAACAAGAGATGGATTTCAAAAAATGGATGATTTTAGTAGATAAAATCATTTGAGGAAATATTTTGAGTTTTCATTTATGAAATTAATGGAAATATGGAAATATGATTTTATAGATTTTTGGAAAATATTTTTATCAAAATATCTTATTCCCAAAAAATTAAGATTTATATTTTTGAAAATTAAAGGGTGACAAAAAAATCAATGATTTCCAAATCATTCAAATTTCTCGACAATGGTTAAGAATCTGAAGGATAATTAAGATAATTGAATTACCAAAGGATTTTATCAAAGGACAGGGGATTAATCAATGCTATAAAAAGGGACCAGTCAGCCAAATTATGGGCATATTAACTGGGTTTTAGGGAGAAACTTCAACAACCTCTAGATTCTAAGGCAAAATATCAATAGACAAAATATTAAGTTAGTTTTGTGACAAAAAATGGGCAACCAATTTCAAGAATAAAGGCAGTCAATCAACAATCAGCAAGCCAATTGCTAGATTTGGAGGCACAAGACTTTCAATCAGCTCCAGATTTCCTGTAGTTTTTCAAAGATTATTTTTATTTTAGTATATTTTTTAGATTTTTATTCCCGAAAGCTAGACACAGTTAGCTTGATGTAATGCTCTATATATTATTTTATTTTCATTGTAAAAGTGTTGGCTTTTGATGCCAAAACCCTGCCGTTTTTGTAAAGACTTTTATTACAGGAATTTTAATTGAAGTATTTTGACTTTAGTTTCATGACACAAATTATTTCTCATGTATGTCTTTCCTTGTTATTCCATAATTTGTTTTTGCATATAATGTAGTATAGGATTTAGGGAAAGAATAGGTTTGAGTATCAACTTCCCTGACATCCCACTGTAAAGTTATCATCTATACTGAGATTAACTAATTGAACAATCTGTTTAAATTGGCTCCTCTGCATCATTTAATTGTTGCCTTCTGTCATCTCTTGAATGTATATCTACTTGGCTGTAGAATTATTCTACACACATCTACTATATTTGATTGATTAAGTATTCAGTATGAATACTTGATTAAGTATTCAATATGAATACTTAATTATCCGATTTCTCTTATTTTCCTCTACCAAACACTTTAAGCTATGTTTTTCAGTCGGAACTAGATGTTGACACTTTGATCAAGTTTTAGCAAGAGAAGGATTTATTTCTGACCAGAGATTGGATATTCATCAGAAACCATCTTCAAAAAATAATAGATCTAGCCATTGTGCTTCAAAGGCTATTTTCCAGTGATAATGAACAACGTTAAAAAAATCCTCATAATACTTTAGGGAGCTCCCTCTGGTTCGAGGGACAACCTGAACCTAAAGTTTGGTCGAGTTGGTTTCTTTGTGCAGTTTTGTAGCCAAGAATTGCCTTCAAGAAATAAATACAACATTTGGCGCCATTTTCGGGGAGTGAAGTAACGAAGAAATATTTCCCCAGAGAATGATCACGATTATATCTACTCTTTAATGATGAACAAGGAGTAGACATTTAATATTGGTTGCAATTCCTTCACCCGGCAGGTCCGCTTTGTTTATATGACGATTCCAATGGGTTATCAATTCAATTGGCTCAAGATTTCAACTACATTCACTACTATGTTTGTTCAAGGCTTATTGATGGTTGCATTCAACAGTATATCTTTCTTCATCTCAACTGTGACAAAAAAGCTCATATGTTTTTAGACGATGCAGTCTTCAAACTTAAGTTGTAAGTATTGAATACTCAAGGAATTTATGTTTCATATTGTAAATATCTTTCATATTTTTAGCTGCATGCAAAGTGGCTCATCAATTAATCCAATCCTGACATGGTTGCACTGGAAGCATGACTACATCTAACAATGAAAATTTCCAACTCAGTTAGATAGAGGTTGTGTGGGATTGAATTAGTAATTTTCAGAATTCAGTGTGTAGTGTATGGTTTTCAAAATAAAATAAATTTTAGTGTGCAATAGAGAAGCAGCTGTTTTATTTTGGATTCCATTTGCAATATGTAGTTTGGTTTGCTTACAATGAAATAAGTTGTAGGAGATGAGAAGAAAATTTGTTGACTATTGTCTCCACTATCCCAATGAATTAAGAATTGTTGTACTTAATTTTACTTGTAGCAGCTGATAGTTTGGTTTTAGTTGGTAGCTTACAAAATTCAGAGTGTAAAACAGGTTCAGGACACAAATTGCAGGTTTGAGAGTGCAGATGATTAATTTTCTTATGGAAGGACTCCATGCCCAACAAAATCAAAGTAGTTGGTATACTATTTCTCTACATCCCACAGGGGGAAGTAGTCTCGAGTTGGAGTATGATGTTGTAACTTTTTCTGACACCTTTAAAAGCTATAACTTTTTTTTTCCCAAAAATTTCTAGTTTATTCCCTAGCCAAATCATTCATCATATACAAATTTGATGAGGCAAATAGTTCCTATGTATTTTTATGTGCCATTTGTAGTTTTGAAATAAATAAATTTATTGTATAAAAACTATATATATATATATATAATAATATATATATATATAATATATAATATATAATAATATATATATAATATATAATATATAATATAATAAAGAATAAATATATATGTATAGATATAATATATGTATGTATGTATGTATGTATATGGTATATAATATTTTTTTTAATTTAATTAAAACTTTTTATTTAAGAAAATTAACGTGCCAAAGCCAATTTCTGAATCCATCTTATATATGTCAACCAACAATAAAATCTCAAATGTCAAATTAAAAAGTCTAATGAAACTTATATCCCCACCCCTCACTTCACACATTAAACCACCATAATATATAATGCCTTGAGATGTGTAAAACGTTAAATCAATGGTTTGCGGGTGGGCTGCCTATTCGACTTTTAACCTACTCCACCCCTCGCAAAGTTGTTTCACTTTTACTTCCTTTTACATGTGCTTCCATTTCATATATTGTGGACCCCCCACTAACTAAACCATTTACCATCTACTACCCCCCCTGAAAGACCATTGCAAAACTACTTTTTACATTGATTTTAATTTATAAACATTAGGCGGGAAGGTCTACAAGGTATGCAAGAAAAATTATATATTATAAAGTCTGTACGAAAGGAGATAATGAAAGGAAGACTTTTATAGTCATATTTTTCTGAAATGAGTTTATAGGTGAAAGATTGAAGGAAGAGGAGGCTAGGTCAGCAATTGAAATATATCCTCATGCAGGAGGAAAATAATTATAAAGAGGAAAATTGTACATGAGCAGAAAAATTGGATAATTTATTATCCAAAATTTTTAGAAGTAAAGAAGGGGGAGATGAGAAGGTATTTTTATAATTTACCAAACATGGTTGGAGACATGGTTTTCAAAACCATGGATGAGTTTACAGAGCAATATTTTGGGATTCAATTTATGAAATTCATGAGGAAAGGAACAATGTTGTAGGTCAAAACAAGACATGGATTTCAAAGAATGGATGGTTTTGTGGGATAAAATCATTTGATGAAATATTTTAAGTTTTAATTTATGAGATTCATGGAAATATGGAGATATGATTTTATATATATTTTGGGAAATATTTTTATCATAATATCTTATTCCAAAAAATTTAAGATTTATATTTTTGAAAATTAAAGAGTGACAAAAAAATCAAGGATTTTCAAATCATTTTCAAATTTATTGATAATGGTTAAGCACCTGAAGGACAATTAAGATAATTTAATTATAAAAGGATTTTATCAAAGGATAGGGGATTAATAAATTATATAAAAAGGGATCAGCCAAACAACTTATGGGCATATTAAATGAGTTTTAGGGGGCAACTTCAACAATCTCCAAATTCTAAGGCAAAAGATCAATAGACAGAAGATTACAATAGATTTGTAACAAAAAATGGGCAACCAATATCAAGAATAAAGGAAATCAATCAACAATCAGTGAGCCAATTCCCAGATTTGGGGGCACAAGACTTTCAATTATCTCTAAATTTCCTGCAGTTTTTCAGAGATTATTTTTATTTTAGTATATTGTTCAGATTTTTATTCCAGAAAGCTAGACATAGTTAGCTTGATGTAATGCTCTATATATTATTTGATTTTCATTGTAAAAGGGTTGATTTTGATGCCAAAACCCTAGAATTTTTGTAAATACTTTTTCTTTAAGGAATTTTATTGAAGTATTTTAGCTTTAGTTTCATGACAAAAATGATTTCTCATGTATATCTTTCCCTATTATTCCATAATACATTTCCGCATATGTTCAAGCTAACATATGAGTTAGGGAAAGGCTAAGTTTGAGTATCAACTTCCCTGACAACCCACTGCAAAGTTATCCTACATTGAGATTAGCTAATTGAACAGTCTGTTTAAATTAGCTCCTTTGCATCATTTAATTTTTGCCTTCTATCATCTCTTGAATGTATATCTATTTGGATGTAGAATTCTTATACATGCATATACTATATTTGATTGATTAAGTATTCAATAGGAATACTTAATTACTTGATTTCTCTTATTTTCCTCCACCAAACTCTTTAAGCTATTGTTTCTGTTATAACTAGACGTTGGTACTTTGATCAAGTTTCAACAAGATAGGGATTTATTTATGATTAGAGATGGATATTCATCAGAAACCACGTACCATAAATAATATTTATGGTCATTGTGCTTCAAAGGATATTATCCAGTGACAGTTAACAACGTTAAAAGAAACCCCGTAACACTTGAGGGAGCCCCCTCTTGTTTGAGGGCCAACCTGAACCTAAAGTTTGGTCGAGTTGGTTTCTCAGCACAGTTACACATCCAAGAATTACCTTTGAGAAACAAATACAACATTTGGTGCTGCTGCTAGGGAGCGAAGTAATGATGAAAACTTTGCTCGGAGAATGATGAAAATTAGATCTACTCTTTGATGGTGAACGAGGAGCAGGCATTTAATATTGGTTGCAATTTCTTCTCTTGGCGGCTCCACTTTGTTTTTATCGTGATTTCACTGGGTTATCAATTCCATTGGTTCAATATTTTAGCTGCATTCACTATTGTGTTTGTTTAAGGCTTATTGATGGTTACATTCATCAATGTATCTTTCTTCATCTCAATTGTGACAAAAGATCTCAGATGTATTCAGAGGATGCAATCTTCAAATTTGAGTTGTAAGTATCAACTAATCTAGGAATTTATGTTTCATATTGTAGATATCTTTCATATCTTCAGCTGCATGCCAGGTGGCCTGTCAA
Source organism: Pinus taeda (assembly GCA_000404065.3). NCBI lineage: Eukaryota > Viridiplantae > Streptophyta > Pinopsida > Pinales > Pinaceae > Pinus > Pinus taeda. The sequence continues at coordinate 5,432 of APFE030926876.1, read as the reverse complement.
TCAATCCAATCCTCACATGGTTGCACTGGAAGCATGACTACACCTAACAGTGTATATTTCTAGCTCTATTAGATAGAGGTTGTGTGGGATTGAATTAGTAATTTTTAGAATTCAGTATGTAGTGTGTGGTTTTCAAAATAAATAAATTTTAGTGTGCAATATATTAGCCGTTGTTTTAGTTTGGATTCCAGTTGTAGTATGTGGTTTGGTTTTCTTACAATGAAATAAGTTGTAGGAGATGAAAATAAAATTTGTATGCTATTATCTCCACTAGCCTAATCGATTAACCACTCATGTACTTACTTTTACTTGAAACAGTTGATAGTTTAGTTTTTATTTGGAAACTTACAGATTTTAGAGTGTAGAATAGGTTTCAAGCCATAGATTCTAGGTTTGACAGTGCAGAGGATTAATTTTTTTATGGAAGGATTCCATGCCCAATAGAATAAAGGCACCTGGTCTGCTAGTTCTCTGCATCCCACGGGAGGAAGTAGTCCCTAGTTGGAGCTTTATGTTGTAACTTTTCCTGACACCCTCAAAAGTTACATTTCATTTCAAACATTTCTAGTTTATTCCCTAGTCAAATCATTCGGCATATACAAATTTTATGAGGCAAATAGTTCCTATGTATTTTTATGTGCCATTTTTATTTTTGAAATTAAATAAATTTAATTT
>APFE030926858.1:3596-22493 GCA_000404065.3 Pinus taeda | reverse complement strand
CAGGATATGCTATGAGTCTTGGATCAGGAGTTGTCTCCTAGAGATCATGCAAACAATCAGTTCCAGCAGATTCCACAACAGAAGCAGAATATGTGGCAGCAGCTGAAGCAACAAAAGAAATTGTGCGGCTCAGGAAAATTCTTGAAGATTTGCAGGTAAAACAAGTACAATCAACTCCACTCATGCTTGACAACACCTCTGCAATAAATTTGGCCAAGAACCCAAAATTCCATGATCGAACGAAGTATATCAATACAAAATATCATCTGATTCGACATCATGTTGAGGCCAAAGCAATCCATCTTCATCATTGTTCCACAAATGAGAAAATTGCAGACATCTTCACCAAAGCACTTGGAAAGGAAAATCTTGAACAATTCAGAATGATGCTTGGACTCACCAACATCCCTAAAGATTAAGGGGGGGAATGTTGACACCTAATCTTCATGATTGGGAATTTTATGTAAATAAAATAAATTGGGAAGGTGAACAGTCATCGAGAGATGAACTGAACAATCACTCCCTATTGTATATAATAATGGGTTACCTATGGAATAATACATGAATCAGTTTTCTGCCAACCTGGAGTTACTCCTGGCATGAAACTTGATACTCTAGTGATGGATATAGGAAGCAATTCAATTCCTTGGCTATCTTACAATGAATAAAATTATAGGTACTACCCAAATCAATCAACACTATTTCCTTTTTCTTCTTGATATGCCCTTCTATCTTGAGAATTTGAGGAGTGGTAATTCTTTTCAATGCATTACAAGATGTGGTTAGGTTCATTTCTTCTTTCTCTAGGATTGGTTCCTGGTGTATATCTTCTTCTTTTGACGTTCCTTGTTCTGTTTCTTTCTCCTCTTCCCCATCTATGTAAATTAATTTCTTGTCAGCACACTTATGACATTTGATGTATTTTCTATCACAATTGTAACAAAGACCTTTTTCTCTTTTTTCTTCCAATTGTTGTGGTGTCAACCTTGTAGGTGGTGAAAGGCTAGGAGAAACAACACTTCCATCTTTATAGTTATGAGTGGTAGGCTTCCTTGTTGACATAATTTTTCTTTCAATTTTTTTTCCAACCTGTATGCCTTCTCCAATGGATTAGGTTCCCAAAGGTGAACCTCACATTGGATATTATCATTTAAATTCCCTATGAAAACTTCAATCAAATGCTTCTCTAGAATATCATTTACCCTTGTATTCAATTTTTGGAAGCCCTCAATGTGCGCTGCCATTGAACCCTTTTGTTTGAGATTTATCGATTGGCTAAAGAAGGTGTTTGTCTTTGTATCCTCATAATGTGCTATCATTTCCTCCATGAAAATTAACAAGGTGACAAGTGGTTTACAAGAACAAATCCCTCTATACCGTACAAACTAATTCGGTTCTAAATATAAAGATGTAATATGTACCTTTTGTGGTGGTTACACATCATGTAGATCAAAATATTGCTCCATCAGTAGTATCCAAGTTGCCAGATCCTTACCATCAAATTTCCTCATATCCATATTTGGAATATGGTGGGTCTTCAATCAATCATTAGAGTCAATGAAATAATGATTAACATTTCTTTTGTTCTCATCATTAGTTTCCTCTTCTACCTTTTCAGCATTAGGAAGCCTTTCTTATAGTGACTTTATCCCACCTTCCTTCAAAGCTTCCATGTATTTCCTCAAATATTCCATGTTGCCATTCAATTTTTATTCTATACCATTTATCTTATTGATCATATTTTCGATCACATTCTTCAAATCATCCCTCCAATTTAGTTTAGAAGGTGTTTTTATTTTCTTGATTCAAGTCATTCGTTTTCTTGCTTTTAGGAGCTCGATCTTAAATATGTTGTATCATTGAAATTTTGAATCTCCAAGGTCTGAAATTGTGACCTATGGTATCCCTATGCGTCCTCTTTCCAACATCACCAACCTTATCAAAATTGGATTCCCAACAAAGAGTTATGCCCAGTCACCCAGGATGACTTGATTATATACTTTTTCAATAAAGCAAACTTGTACGAGGTGCCATGTGTCATTGTTTTGACCTTTGGACCTAAAAAGGATACACAAAAAACGAAATTCCATCATGTTTTTGTAACTTCTTACGAAATTTAAATCCGATGCTCATAGAGAAGGTTATGACGATTATTCAATGGTCACATGTTTTGGATGTAATTTGGGAGCTTGCAAAAATGCTAACTTCCTTGGATCATATCTCTAAAAATATAACAAGACAAGATATTAAATTAGGACTCAAGGTTTAGCAAGATTTCGGCTCAAATGGGTTTTAATTTAAGCTTTTGAAACTTCATAGAAAAAAATTATTGCGAAACTTCCATGATGACCTGTTTGGAGCAACAAAACCCTAGAATCCAAAGCTCTGATACCAAATGTTATGAAACTAGCTCACAAAAATATAGAAAAGATAGATCAACGACTTCAAAATCAGCCTCTTCGAGGGGGCAACCTCCATTACATTACACAAATGAACAATTTATGTATGATACAAATAGTAAGGCCCCCTTTCTATATATAGGAGTCTAAGGGGTCCAAATGCAATCAGGGCCTACATAACAATAATATTGTAGGGGCACAACAATAACAATAGTGGGCTTCTATGGGGCATAATAATAAAAACATGGGGACTATATGGGCACAATAATACAATAAAGGGGTTGCACTAATAACAATAATGGGTTACATTAGTAGTATAGGGACCTAACAGACATAGTTGGATAGTGCTCGAAAATATATTTCCAACGATATGTTGAAGTTTGAAAATGGCCTTTGGGATTGAGATATATTACCGGTCAAATTTTTTTTATCAAAAGGTAAACAGCCATGGTTCCATTGCTTAAGGCTCGAAGTAGACTTCATGTTTCATGTGAAATCTCTTTGTTAAATAAATTTTGGACTTAGCCATTTTTGGAGTAAGGTTGGCCCACACAAAAAATTTACAAAATCGAAAGTTAAGCCATGTAGTAGAGTTAGAAAGGAGAAAAAATCCCTAGCCCATGACCCCCAACCTATGTGGGATCAGCTCCTAGTCGGGCACGTAGATTAGTCATTATTCGGCCAAGTTGGTAGGTGGTTCTAGTCCGGACCAGTTGGAGGTCAAGTCGTACAAAAAAATTTAGCAAAATCACAATGTCCCAACCCCCGACCTATGTCTGACCCCATGTAGGAAAATAACTGGCAGAATGTGATTGGTTCACGATGATGTGATGGAAGAAACGTAGCGAACGATGTCTAGATGGCATGGTAGTACGAAGGACACATGGCAGCCAAATTCAGCATTTTTTGGTAGCATAATGGGCCAAATCTAGGTGACACATGTCACCATACAGAAGGTGCCAAATGGCCCAAATCATGTCAACATGACATAAGTTGATGATGTGGTAGAACCTCAAAGTTTGTGCCAAGGGTATGTCTTGTGAAGTTTTTCCTGTGTATTTTATTTTTGGCATTGATTGAATAGAATAGGCCAAAATAGTGAAGGAGGACCCAAGTTAGGTCTACAGGACAATTGAAACTATGAACTAATCGGGCCTACAGGAAATTTGGGGGTCGAGGCATATTCAGGTGCATAAGTAGGAAAAGTGGGTCGACTCACAACCTCCCTACCAACATTGAAAGGTGTGCCCAAGAGCCAATTTTTGGTTTTTTTCAATGTTAAATAATTGGTAGACCTCCAAGCCTAGTCAAGAAGTTGGAGGCAAACACAGATGCATAATGGGTGAAGCAAACCAATCTACAACCTTCTGACCTCTCGACCTATATTGGAAGGCATGCCCAGGTCATGCATGTGGTGTTTCTGCATGTTGTATGCCCAAGTTCCCTTGTGCTTGATGCAACGTATTGTAGGCTTACTGAACCAAGGCTTGAATAGTGTACGAACATACCCAGAGTAAATAGAGCTGACATAAAAATTGGGATACAAGGAAACGAGGACCATGAACCACTTAGAGAATGCTTGATCAAGGAAACAAGGACCACGACTTGCAATATATTAATGAATTTTGGCATAGTCAAACTTGAGTTATCCTCATGCCACAAAGAGATAAATGAGAGAATGAACATCAGAGTAATGGAAATTATACCAAGCTAAAAAAACATGTTGTTTGTACAAAAAAAATTAATGGAGGAAATCCTTAAGTATGCAGGTGGATTGAGAATTAATTCTTAGAATGGAAAAATTGTCAGAGCCAATTCCAAAATCTAATACAGCTGCAATGGCTAATTATTTAGATGCAACTGTAGAATGGAGAGCCTTACAAGAGTACACACTCGGGAAAAGTGAAGCATAGAGTGAACCATGCTAAAGGAACACAGATATTGAGTGTGAATGGCAGGAGAGATTGCATCAATCTCTATGTAACATTAAAAAAAATAAGAGGATTCTTGTAGTGTAATGTGGGGAAAGCAACATTACTTCCAATGAGCTAAGTGGAGATCTCTGAGTGAGTGTGCACTATTGAGAAGTGGCTGAGTGTTTTTGTGCTACAGAGAGGAGGTCAAGAGTCCCTATGCAAAGGAAAGATGTTGAGAGTGCCTAAGTAGAAGAAGATGGTCGAGAGTAGAGAGCCTTGTGTGAGTGTATGCTACTACATAGTGGACTAGGTGACGAGAGTGTTATGTATGAGTGGATGCTATTGAGAATAGCATTGGGTTGTTGTCGAGTGGGCATAGGATAGAGTGCAGCATGGGCTGAATAGAGGAAAGGTTTCTGAGGAGAACAAAGTTGATATCATGCAGAGTATATACTATCTATAGAGACCATTAGCTCCTTATTGAGTGTGGGTTGGAGCCTGCATACAAGAAGTTGGTGCTTCCATCTCTAGTGGGTGTTTGAAGAAAGCTTGGGGGTTAGTGCCTCCTCCAATTTGGTGCTTTCATAAATCCAAGACGTTGCAATTTGATGCTTACAGCAAATCCATGAAGTTGGTGTTTTTTATGGTGCATCTGGTAAGTTGATCATGTGTCTACAAAAGGAGGGAGACGTTGGTGCTTCCTGTTAGTGGGTGTTAGCAAACAATCAAAGGGATTTGGTTCTTCTTTTGAGTGTTGGCTCACAAACAAATTGATGTGATATAGTAGGAGCTCCTATTTACATTAAATAACTTTTGGTGGTTTTTCTCTCGAAAGGGTTTCCATGTTAAAATCTCTATGTCCAGTGTGTGTTTCTCTTAGTACATGTGTTCATGTGTTGATTTATATTGCTACACATGAGATGTTTTTTATTTCTCTCATTTAATGGATGCCAAGTTTAAATGTTAAATATAAATTGGAAGAAATGTTTGAATTTTCCTTAATACTCATTCACCCCCCCTAGTATTAACATTATTTCCAATAGTTGGTATTAGAGCCAAGTTCCTTCAGGAACAACTTAATCACTCGAAGGTAGATTAAAAGGAAACAATGGCTAATCAAATCTGGATTACATAAGAAGGAGCTCCATGTTTTAATGGAGCAGACTATGAAATCTAGAGGATTAGAATGGGAGCTTGTTTAATGGTAATAGGGGAAGATATTTTTCTATCTATAGAATATTGAGAAAAGAATGAGTTTAATACAAAAGCCAAGGATATCATCATGAAATGGTTGTCTAAGCGAGACTCTAACAAAGTAAGACATTGCAAGACATCAAAGGAATTGTTGGAAAAATTACAATTTCTATGACTCAAGAGAAGATTGAAGAATGTTGTTGCTCAAGTAATGAACCAGAACATGTAGTTGTTGGTGGTAAGAATAAGAAGGCATCCCAGAAAAGAGATGTTGAGAAGATTGAAGAGCTTCCTCTTAATGCACGAGTTGTTTCTCATCACCCTTGAGAGGATGATAAAGAATCAAATGAGAGGCTATGTTTCTCAGAAGGTAAGTTATTGTTTTGTGATAACTATGAATATATAGGTCACTTAGACACTAGATGTACATATTCCTTTTCTGAAGATAAAGATAGTCATACATCTAGGTTTTGTGAAGAGAGACCTACATTTGTAGCAATATCTAATGAGGCTACCTAAAAGGAATGCGAGAGAACTCAAGTGTTCTCATACATAGGAGAAAATAAGAGTACCCCTGATAATGATGCAGAAGGGATACTGCTCAGAACTGTGGAAGACTTCTTGGACACGGAGAGGAATCTATATCTCTATGGTGACTTAGCTAGCACCTATGATACCGAAGAGAATTATCTTGATGAAAGGATATTTTTTAGAAATAAGTTGATATCTACTATAAAATAGATCAAAGAGGTGTTAGAAGTAAATCTCAAGCAAAAGGAGCAGTTGCATGTATATGAGCTTGAGAATCAGAAGTTGAGCAAAACAATTGTAGATTTAAATGCTCAACAAGAAGAATCTATCAAGATGAATGGGATGTTGACCAATCAACTAAACAATAGCGAAGCTCACTATGAGAGATTACAAAATGAAGTAGTCTTATTGAGACATGACATAGAAAGGGAAAGTAAAGAGTTGTCTCAATATTAAAAGCTTGAGGACATGAGCAATATGTCTTTGGATGAGATACTTGCTAAGCAAATATCCCCTCTCATCAAGGATGGTTTGGGGCTCAAAGAAGATTCAAAATTCAAGAAAGAAAAGGTTAAATGTTTAACAACCCAAACAAAGGCAGTTAAAGATTCCAACAACAACAAGGGAAAGAAGTTGTTGGACAGAAGAAACAACAAGGAAATAAGCAACAATAAGAAAAGAAAAAGCCACAACAACGAGGAGAGCAACAGAAGAAAGATAGGAAGCTAAAAGGAAGAATGAAAGGAAATATTTCAAAAAACCATGGAAGGTACATGAAAAACCAACATATGTCCTTTCCCCTTGAGGACAAAGCCCTCAAGGTAAAGCTTTCTTTAGTTCTCAAAATCCCTTTTATGGGTATTTTTTTTCTTGCAAAAATTTTGGACATAAAGCCATGGGTTGTAGATGGCATGCAAGAAAACAAGATTTTTTGGGTAGCAGTAACCAAAGAATTCACAAAGTGGCCTACATGGTATGTTGGAAACATTGGAGGTTTTGACAAGATTGTTGGAAGATATGGCAATTCCTTTGCCCCATTCTTAAACCATATTGAATGCTACAATTGTGGAAACGTTGGGTAGAAGGCATTAGGCTGCAAACATGAGAATTCAAATCATGCATCTCAGATGATGCAGTGAAATGAAGCAAGTAAGCCATTAAGGATGAATATAAATAGAAGACCAGAGGAAGTTGAGTATGTCTTTGAAGCTCTATCTAAAGAGTGCATGTTGAACAATGGAAGGAGAAATCATCAAGGTGTTGACTTGTCTCTAAAGAAAAATTAGAGAAAAATTAAGAAGGATGATTCTCATATTCCTGTGAAAAAACCATTTATAAGTGAAAACTGTAATGAGAACAATATTCTAGAAAGAAAGAGCAGCAACAACCCAGTAAATCCAACCTTGCAAACAAAGAAAAAAGGTAGCAAGAGGATTTGGGTGAAGAAAGAAAGAGGAACAAAAGGTGGAGTTCCCTCCAGCCATGTGTAGCCAAGAGCAACCCCAAACATGGGAAAAGAATAAGTTAGATGGTAATTCCTCTATCAGGGCTCAACCAAAGAAGGTTTGGATGAAGAAGGAGGATGATCTACTCAGTGGGAGTAGATCCTCTATTTCTCTTCATTAAAAGAAGAGAATGGCCTCAAAAGAGGCAAAATAAGTCAGATGAGGGCATAAGAACTCATAAAAACCAGATGCATTTGAATATTGAAGGCATGACCGAGCCTCTTATTGATTATAGTAATAAATTGGTTTATTTTATGTATCAACATTACAAGAGAAATGTTAGAGCAACCATCATGGCTTCATGGGGAGTACACAACAACAATGTACATTGTGAGAAAAGGATGAGCGTTGTAGCTGAAATATGGAATGACAAAAGGTTGGTGCATGGTTAAGTTGGGTCAGTAGGATCAATCCTCATGTAGATGCGAATATATTAGAAAAGGAAGAGAGCAATGGCTCAAGGGGAACTGCTATAGTTGCAATAGTAGGCAATAATCACTTTCAGCCCCAGGAAGAAAGATTGTTGAGTAAATGAAAGGTTTGCACCTTGGGTGAAATACCCTTATTTCATTTAAGTTGTGAGTTTAATTTTACTTAGAATTATTGTGTTCATGAAACACAATTGGTACAAGCTTTGAATGTCCCTTGGCTTTCAATTGGTATCACTATGACAATTAGTGGTCTAGGTTCATATAGAGTGACCACTTTGTGTAAATGAGCATCTCTTTTTTAGAAGAAGCTATGAGAGATCTTCTAGTACATTGTCCAATTTGTATCAACCTTTTGGTTCAATTAGTTTCATTAAAGAAACAGTCCCTATTTGGAGAGGCATGATCTCAGGGGGAGAAGCATTAATTTATAAGATGCTCGAGAGAAAGTGAACACAACCCTAGCAGAAACAACAGCAGTGAAGAGCAAGTCGAAATGCATCATTAATAGCTGGTATTTGCATTCAATAACAATACCATGAGAAATGTTAATTAGTATTAGTTTCCTTTTAATTGGTACAAAAGAGGCATTGGCAAAGAGAGTGCTTCAGGAAGCAACATAGGGTGTTTAGAACTAGAGGATTATTGAAGAAGCGGCAACATATTTTCAGTGGGAGAATATCACATATGTCCAATTCCTACATAAGAAATAGGAGTGAAAAAGAGACTTCAAGTGATCCATCATGAGTATATCAGCCCTTTAAGAGTAGTCTACAAAATCAGAGTGCACATCAATAACCAAACCCTATATCATTGATTGTTAGTGATTGCAAGGGGGAGAAGAAGCAGCGTGTAGCCCTTTTTGACGTCAAAGGGGGGGAGTAATTTATGATGGCCATGTAGAGATCACCCATGCAGAGGAGAGAAATCCATTGGTGTCTCATGCAAGGACAAATATTGAAACAACAAGAGGATTAGCCATTGATGTGGAGAAGTGTTGAGTTGTTGCCATAAATGCCAAAGGGGGATATTGTTGGAAAACTGGCACTGCCAAGATGGCTAGTGGCAGCAAGTGTGTTTGCATTGATGTCAACAGTCAAGCTAGGATATATGTTGGATATTTGCGATTATCAACAAGTGTGTTGGTGTTTATGTCAACCAAATTAGCATTGATGTGCATGTTGTGTCAAGTTCAGGGGAAGTCCCATGGTTGTTGTAGTCTCCTATAGAGAATCATCATAGTAGCAGGCTTATTGGAGAAGCCATAATATTATGACTATGATATTTGGGAGTCTCATACTTTGGAGGATATTATGCCTCAAAACATTATTTCAAAGGCTCTTGGTAGTTACATAGTTCGATAGTGCTCGAAAATAGCTTTCCAACGGTATATTGAAGTTTGTAAATGGCCTCTTGGATCGAGAAATATTATCGGTCAAAGTTTCCAAATTAAAAGGTCAACAAACATGGTTCCATGGCTGAAGTCTCCACATAGACTTCATGTTTCATGTGAAATCTATTTGTTAAAGAAATTTTGGACTTAGCCATTTTAGGAGTAGGGTCGGGTCGTGCAGCAGCTTTACAAAGTCGAAGGTCGAGTCACATGGTACCAACTCGTAGTTAAGCACATGGAATAGTCGGTAGTCAGCTAAGTCGGGAGGAGGGTCTAGTCGGGGCCAGTCAGGGGGTGGTGTAGCAAAATTTAACAGAAGGACAAAGTCTCAAACCCTAACCCTTGACCTATGTGGGACTCAATACAAGTAAACAAGTGGTAGAATGTGATTGGCTCACGGTGATGTGTTGGTAGTAATGTGGCAGATGACGTCAACATGAAAGGGCAATACAAAGGACGCGTGGCAAGAAATTTTGAAATTTTTGGGTAGCCTAATGGGCCAAATATAGGTGACACGTGTCACCATACATAAGGTTCCAATGGCCCAGATGATGTCAGCTTGAAATAAGTTGATGATATGGTAGAACCTCAAAGTTTTTTCCAAGGGGTTGTTTTGTGAATTTTTTCCCGTGTATTTGGTTTTTGATGTTGAATAAATAAAACATGTCAAAATAGTGAAAGAGGACCCAAGTTGAGCCTACAGGAAGATTGAGCCCAACAAGCTATCCGGGCCTACAGGAAAGACGAGGGTTGAGGTATATTTAGCTGCATAAGCAGGAAGAGTGGGCCGAATCACGACCTTCCGAGAAGCATTGAAATGTGTGCCAAGGAGTGAGTTTCATGATGTTTTTTATTAATGTTAAAGAATTGCAGGCCTCTAGGTCTAGTCAAGAAGTTGGAGGTAAACATGGATGCTTAACAGATGAAGCGGTCCAACCCGTGATCTTCCGACCTCTCGACCCATATTGGAAGGCACACCTAGGTCATTCTTATGTGCTTTTTCTGCATGCTACATTCCCAAGGGCCTTGCACTTGATGTAATGTATTGTAAGCTTACTAAACCAAGGCTTGAATAGCATAGGACAAACCCAGATTAAATGATGTTGATAGAAAAATTGAGATACAAGGAAACAAGGACCATGAACAACTTAGAGAACACTTGATCAAGGAAATAAGGATCACGAATTATAGTATATTAATGAACTCTGGCATAGCCAAACTTGAGTTATCCTCATACCATAAAGAGATAAATAAGAGAATTAACTTGAGAGTAATGGAGATTAGAAAAATATCAAAAAATCCATGTTTGATTGTACAAAAAATATTAATGCAGCAAATCCTTAAGTATGCAAGTAGGCTAAGAATTAATTCTCAACATGGAAAAACTACGAGAGCCCATTCCCAAATCTAATACAGTTTTATTTTCTAAGTATTTGGATGTAACAGTAGAATGGAGAGCCTTATATGAGTACACACTTGAGAAAAGTGAAGCACATGGTGAACCATGCTAAAGGACCACAAACGTTGAGTGTGAATGGCAAGAGAGATTGTATGATCCCTGAGTAACATTTGAAAAAAGTAGAGGATTGTTGTATTATAATGTGTGGAAAGCACCATTGCCGCTAATGAGCTAAGTGGAGAGATTTCAATGAGTGTGCATTGTTGAGAAGAGGTTCAGTGTGCCTGTGTTGCAAAGAACGGGCCAAGAGTCCCTATGCAGAGGAAAGAGACTGAGAGTTCCTAAGCAGAAGAATAAGGCTGAGTGTAGAGAGCCGTGTGTGAGAGTATGCTGCTACATAGTGGACTAAATGCAGAGAGGGCTATGTATTAACAGATGTTGTTGAGAAGAACATTGGGTTGTTGCAGAGTGAGCAGAGGACAAAGTGCAAAATGGGCTAAGTAGAGGAAATGTTGTAGAGCAGAACATAGTTGATATCAAGCAGAGTAGCCATCATCTACAAAGAACATTAGTTCCTTATTGAGTGCGGGTTGGAGCCTGCATACAAAAATTTGGTGCTTCCATCTCTAGTGGTTGTTTGAATAAAGCTTGGGGGTTAGTGCCTCTTGCAAGTTGGTTCTTTCATTAATCCAAGGAGTTGTAAGTGTGTTCTTGCAACAAATCCATGATATTGGTGCTTCATATGGTGCTTCTGGTAAGCTGATTAGGTGTCTACAAAATGAGGTAGTTGGCGCTTCCTACTAGTGGGTGGTTGCAAAAAATCAAAGGGAGTTGGTGCTTCCTATGAGTGGTGGTTCACAAAAAATTAATGTTATGAGTCCTTCTCCTTCTCTCTCTCATATGCTCTAAGACTTTCAGTTGGTGTCAATATTAGAGGCCTTTGGGTTCTCTCTAGTTTACCATTGAAAGTAGATGTTTATGTTCTATAAGAGTGTTCTTCTGGGAGGAATACCCTAGAGTAGTCATACATTAGCTTCTGTAGGTGGTCAAACCACCTAGCTTTTAGAGAAGGTACATAACATTTACATCCATGATACCCTTTTGTTACAAGACCTACAAAATTATTGTATACAAGATGGAACATTAGCGACCATGAAGATCTGAACAATTGAAACAAATTAAATTAATAGGTGAAACAATATTGTTACTAAACAAATAAATAAGATTGTAATCTACTAGACAAAACTCCTAATCTTGGATTATCATGTATGGTGTAAGCACATATGCCATACAATGTAAAACTCCTCTTTGTTGCGATGGGTCTTGATACATCATACACATGTATCCCATCCCATAGTTCCTTCAATTCATCTACTAATGGTTGTAAGTAGACATCCATATTATTCATTTGTCTTCTACTAGGGACTATGAGAGCCAACATAAGATGTTCATTCTTCACGGAAAACCATGGGGGGGTATTGTTATTGATCATTACTATAGGCCAAATAACATAGTTGGTGTTTTGGAGGGAATATGGGTTAACACCATCCATGGCTATGTTGAGGCTTAGAATTTGTACTTTATCCTTGAAATTTTTAGGCCATATATCCTTTATATGCTTCATGGCTATTGAATCTGGTGGGATTCACATAATGCCTATCTCACTTCTGTGTGAGGAGTGTTATCCCTGCAACATCACTAATTCTTTGTAACGAAATAGTCTTTGAATCCTTGGGATTATAGGCATGTTCCTCAATCTCTTATAAGGAGTACCATGTGATTTACCCCTTTTTTTTAATTATAGTACCTATCATGCCCACATTTCAAACATATCTCTTTTTCTGCATATATTCCTCTATATAAAATACAATCATTCGGACATGCACGATAAGATATGTACTCAAAACCCAACATTTTCAATAACTGATTTGCCTCTTCGTAGCTACCTGACAAGAAATTATCACTCGGAACAACCTTATCTTTGAATATCTTGCAATTAGTGGGGAATATAATTGTACAATGTCAATATTTAATGTTCATAAAATCAACCATTTTTAAATTTGATTTTGTGACAAAATATAAGGAACTTGATCGATCATGCAATCCAATTGCCTCAATATTTCCGAGAAACATTCCTTCGACATGCCAAAATTTTCTTTCACGTTGTACAAAAACAACATTGTCCCCAGCTGAGTAGACTTTGACTTGCCACTAGTTCCAAAGAGAGGGGTGATGGAAGTAGATTTCAGGCTTTCGAATAAGGTATCAGTGATATGAGCGTCCTCCCCTAGCTCATCATTCTAGGATGCATCTAACAACATTGCCTCCATGGAAATCGTATCCCATAAGTAATCATCCATACCAACCTCCATTTGATTGCCTCCATTGCCAACCTGTGATGAAGAACTAATATTGTTATAGTCATTCCTAATTAGTGAATCTGGACATAGTGGGAATTGAATAGGTGGTTGCTTCCAACACTATTTGTATGCTTCCTCTTTTATTCTTACTCTTAATGCAGCATTCTCTCGAGTTGAAATTGAATTGGTGTGCTCTAGCAGATGGTAGGTGGGTTGCTCATCATCACTAGAATCCTAATTTCAAAAAATATTGAACATCATTAGTACAATATCAATAAAATTAATAAGCACGTTAATGCAATTGGTTTTTTGAAATTACATTATACTAAATAATTATTACCATCATTGATCCAAGATTGTGGTTGGAAGATGTCATTTTCCATTTGGCAGGGTGAAGAGGTTGTCCAGCAACTTGCGATATGCTGCTCTTGATAAGAGCTTCCAATGTTTCTTAAAATATTGAGTAATATTTTGTGCATCTAAACTTGATTTTTAATCAGGTTCCTACAAATTTGGATACATTTTTATTCAAATTGACATAGATTAAAAAAATCAGTTAAATAATCGAAATATAAATAAACTTTGAAGTTACTAGAGATGGAAAGGGAGAACTCCATGAAAGAATTTGATCAGAAATATGGAATGATATGGAATTTGAAGAATTGGCCATTTGATATATTGATATTTTGTCCTCGCATTTGAAAAAAATCAGAAATAAAAATTTGTGTGCATATCCAAAATTAATCTCGACAACCATATAACCACAATTTGAATTTCAATATAGTTTTCAAACCATTTTTCAAGAATAAGGCAACTTTAAGCGGAAAATGTATACTATGAACTATTGTAATTTATGTGGATGCATCCTAAAGGATAATTTGAGATTAATATGTCACTTTATGTGAAATTAAAATTTTAGATACCTTTTAAAGTAAACCAATGTGCTTATCATAACAAAGCGAACTGATGTGTTTAAAAAAGTAACAGCATCGAGGCGTTCAAATGATACATGCATCGGTTTTTGACATTCAAAAAAAAATGTTATCATATTATTACTCTTCTACAAAAACACCTCGATACGTTTTAAAAAAAGCAGCACCACTATGCACTTGTTTCTCAATTTTAAAAAATAAAAACGAACTCAACCAACTTGGTTCTCTTATAAAAATTAGAGCATCGATGCTTTTAAAAGTTCCAATACACTATTAGAAGCATAGCTCCTATGAACATGTGCCAACTATTCACCGTGAGATATGATCACATTAAATTAGACCATCAAAGTATCTTCATCAATCAATAATTTTATCAAAGCATCAATGTCATACTACAGCAACTCATAAATCATCATAAGACAATACCACTTCTAAGTAACATCTGAGCAATAACAGTCTGTAACCAATCAACATTGAAACGAGAATGTTAAATAATAATTGTCTAAAGCATATCGGATCCTTTCCTTGATTCAGTCCCACTGTTTCTACATCATCGAGAAAATACTTGACTATCTAGATCAAAACTCACGTATATATGCGACTGTAATTCATAATATTTGCGTACAGAAAGAAAAATGTTGAATATTTCATAACCACAACTCCCCCTAAGCCTGTATTGTTTGTACATGTTCAATGTTACTACATCAGATGTACTTCCAATAATATAAGTAATGTGAATATCAAAACAACCATGGGATGTATTGTTCCCCTAGAATATGAAAGATCTATCAGAATAATTAATGAAGTGATGAAGCAGAGACCATTCCTGGTTTTTGGCTGAGATATTCAAAGGAATCATGTGGAAGAGGCTTTGCAAATATATATGCAACTTGTTCCTTTGAGGGAACATTCTCCAGCTTGATCTTTTGTTCATGTACATGTCCTCTCAGAAAGTGATATTTGATTGGAATATGCTTGGTTTTTTAGTGCATGACATGATTTTTAGGAATACTTATGGCACTAGCATTATCACACAAAATAGGTATAGGTTGAGGAAAAGTGATTTTAATATCTTGTAATGTTTTCATCATCCATAGAACTTGAGTAAAACAAGATGTATCAGCAACATATTATGCCTCAGCAGTAGATAAAGCAATGGAGCTTTATTTTTTTTGAACCATGATACCAAGTGGGGTCCCAAATAGAATGCTCCTCCACTAGTACTTTTCTGATCATCAACATTACCTACCCATTCTACATTTGTGTAAGCATGAAGAGAAAAATATGCATTTTTGGGATACCATAAACCATAATATTGAGTTCCTTGTAGGTTCTCAAATATTCTCTTGACTGCATGGATACGAGTTTCTTTAGGATTTTCTTGAAACCATCCAACAATCCCAATTGCATGCATGATTTCTGGTCTTGTGCCTATAAGGTAGAGCAAGCTCCCAATCATAGACTGGTATTCTAGTTGATTTACTGAAGGGGAATTATCATGTGAGATGAAGTTACAACCTATTACCATTGGTGTGCATATAGGTTTCCAGTATTCCATTCCATACTTCTCTAAAATCTGCTTGAGGTACATAGTCTGTGAGAGAAAGATTCCATTATTTTCTTGTTGAACTTGAATACCAAGAAAGTATGTTAGTTCACCAAGTAATGACCTTTCAAATTCTTGTTGCATGATTGAGGCAAAACTTTGACTCATTGAATCTTCATTGCTTCCAAATATGATGTCATCTACGTAAATAACAACTATTAAAAGTTTACCATCATCCATCTTTATATATAGATTTCTATTTGCATTTCCTTAGTGAAACCTTGTTGTTGAAGATATTTGTCAAGGTGATAATACCATGCACAAGGAGCTTGTTTTAGCCCATATAATGTCTTCTTGAGATTGCAAACAAGGTTTTTATCATTTCCTAGAATGAACCCTTCAAATTGCTCAATATAAACTTCTTCTTCTAGGTCCCCATTCAGAAATGCATATTTAACATCCATTTGATATACTTTAAAGTTATGAAAGCTTGAAAATGCAAGGAACATTCTTATGTCTTCGAGCCTGGCTATAGGTGTAAATGTTTCTTCAAAGTCTAATCCTTCTTATTGTGCATAACCTTTTCATACAAGTCTTTCTTTGTTTCTAATTACCTCTCCATTTTCATTTAGTTTGTTTTTGAATACCCATTTTGTCCCAATAACATTCCTATCATGAGGTCTTGGTACTAATTCCCATGTATGGTTAATTTCTATTTTTTCAAGTTCTTCATCCATAGCCTTAACCCAACATTCATATTTGCTAGATTGATTTACATTTTGTGGTTCAATTGTGCATAATAAGGCTAGATAACTAGAAGTTCCAACCAAAGTTCTTCTACTTTATACTCCAGCTTCCTTATCACCTAGAATTTGAGATTTTGGATGATGTTTGTGAACATACCTTGATGGAGTCTTTTATGATGTTTCTATATTGTCAATTCCTTCTTCTGATGCTTCATTGATTCCTTCTCCAACATTCTTTTGGCTTGTTGTAGGAGTATCTTCGTCATCTATTGGTTCTTCCCTTTTGGTACATGTGGATGCTTCATCAATCACAACATTAATGCATTCAACAATATTTTGAAGTCTTTTATTTTTAGAATTTATATCCTTTACTTCTAGGGGAGTATCCAAGGATAATTCCTTCATCAGATCTAGCTTCAAACTTTCCAAGTTTATCATCATTATTCTTTATGTAACATTTTCATCCAAAGACTCTAAAATGCTTGATAGTTTGAGGTTTACCAAATCATAGTTCATGATTAGTTTTGTCATTTTTAACCTAAATATGAGCTTTGTTGGGGATATTTACTGTTGTATGGGTTGCTTCCCCACAGAAGGTATGAGGTGTTCTGTACTCATCAAGCATGGAACATGCCATTTGTTGAATTCTTCGGTTCATTATTGTTTCCACTCCGTTTCATTGAGGATTTTTAGCTATAGAAAACTACCTCTTGATGCCATGTTGTTCACAATAGTAGAAAAAATCATTTGACATAAATTCTCCTCCTCTATCATATCTAAGACATTTGATTTTCAAATCTAACTCATTTTCTACTAGAGCTTTGAGGACTGTAAATTTATCAAATTCTTCATCTTTATGTTTTAATAATCCAATCCAACGCATACGAGAAAAATCATCAATGAATAATATGAAGTATTGTCTCCCCCCGAGGAGACTTCTTTCTCATAGGACCACACAAATAAATATGAATAAGTTCAAGTAGCTTACTTGAAGTACCTTCTTTCGCATTAAACTTCACCCTAGTCCTTCCTAACATGACTCCGAGAATCCTAGTATGGTACATCGACCCCCCCGCAAACATCACGCCTAGTTAGCCAAGACCATATCACGCTTTGACCCTAGTTCAACTAGTCCCCATGACCCCTACCGCTGCTTCAATTCCATTACAACCTCAACAGGAACCAACTCTTGTTGCAAAGGCATCTGGCCTAGTGGACAAAGCCAAAAGGAAAGATTCAAAGTAAAAGGCTCCCCAAGCTCCTCCAGCCCCTAAGGCCCCAAAGCCGACACCCCCTTGCACTTTGTATCAAGTTGTTGGGCATGCCACCGACAATTGTCCTGAACTTCCTCGACTTAAACCTTTGGTTCATGAAGCATTCCTTGAGTTGAATATCTCGGAAGTCCATGTTAAATTACCGGTCCCACCTATGAAACTCAAAATGCTTTGCACAAACCACCCTTGTACCCTATGTGATCTTCATGGTCATTATTCCCATTGTTTCCCTCATCTCAATGAATTTCGTGATTGCCTTGGGGTGATTTGTGAATACGAGGTCACTCTTAGTGGAGTCTCCACTCCTCTACCTATGGATTCTAGTACCACTAGTCAACCAGAACAGGGAGACTCTAGCCCTACTATTCTGATCCATCCCCCCGATGTCAAGATGATGGACACCACATGCCCCATTCTTTACCTATCGTCATCCTTGAGTTGCTCGCAGGTAAACCTTTCTGAGATTTTTGTGGGTGCTTCTATTGAACCTCTTTTGATAAAATCATGGGTCTCAATATTAGTAGATCCTCCACCTACCAGTCCGTTGTATACCATTCTAGACAATGCGTATGTGAACCTTATTTCTTAGGTTGATGCACCAGGAAATGTTGCCACATCATGTAGTCAGTGTTCCTCCCGTCTACCCCTCATTACCCCTACCCTTAAGTAAGGGGGCATTTCTTTAGAGGATTTTGAAGATGATTTCCTTCCTAACTCTCTCAATGCACTCTACCTCAAGAATTTTTTCTCATGGCACGTCCCTTTAATTTGTGTGACTTTATTTATGCCATGAAGTTAGGTAGATTGCATCATCTCATTCGCTGTCTTTTTCACCTTTCAGATGGATCCATCATCCACACATTATATTAGTGTTAGGTCCCTATAATACTAGTGATGTCCACATTAACTTTGTAGTTGTATCCCTTATTAATATTGTTGTGCCCCTATTGTCCCCATATTGTTATTATTGTGCCCCATAGAATCCCTCTATTGTTATTTTTGTGCCTTTATATTATTATTGTTAGGTCGGCTTGGTTATATTGTGACCCCTTAGACTCCTTTATATAGAAAGGAGGTTTTGTCATTTGAATCATCCAAGAATTGTTCTTTTGTGTAATGTAAAGGAGGTTGCCCCCTTGAAGAGGCTAAATTCTAAGGCATTCAAGTATCTTTTCTATCTTTTTGTGAGCTGGTTTCATAACATTTGGTATCAGAGCTTTGGATTCTAGTGTTTTGCTGCTCCAAATAGGTCATCGTGGAATTTTCGCTATAAC
>APFE030926857.1:0-11909 GCA_000404065.3 Pinus taeda | reverse complement strand
CTGCCCTTTGATGATGGTGTGAAGCTGGGTGCTCTTGTGATATCTGTCACCAAGGGGAACAATGAAAAAGGGAGTATTAGGAGGGGAGTAATGTGATGGAAATAGGGGTTATGGGGAGAAGTTTGTTTAGGGATATGTAGGGGGTTTGGGTATTTGATAGGGTAGGGTTTTGGGATTTTGACAAGGTAGGGTTTTGGGGTGTTATGTTGACCAAAGAGTGGAGGGATAGGGGATAGGGTTTGGTAGTGTTTTAGGGTAGGGATAATAGGAAAAATGAGAAAAGGGGGGATAGGGAAAAATGGTAGGTGAGGGAAAAATGGTGGGTGAAAATGGAACCTTGGACTCAATACCACAATTATGAAACCCTAGCAACAATGGCCAGTCTATCCATGATAGCCTTGGGCATGAGATTGTGAGAAGCTCCGGAATCGAACATGGCGTTATGTAACACAAAATCATGCAATCTTAAACTGATATAAAAAGGTGGCACATCACTATCATGAGACTCACCATTCGATGCTGGCCCAAAAATCATTTCAGGTTGATCATCTTCAACATTCACCATGTCATACATTGGGTCCAAATTCAAAATTTTAGATACTTGTCCTCTATAACTGTTGTTCTTCATTATGATGGATACCTTCAATTTAGAAATCTCATTCCCCAAATTAAAAGCGGGAATATTTTCTACCTCTTTGATTGGGATTTCTTTCCTTTCCTTTTCTTTCGATGCAACTTGCTGATGTGATTGTTCTGCTGATGGTGATTTGATGCTATCCAGATCAATCGCCTCCTTTCCTTTCCTTTCTGCAACTGATGAATCATTTTTTGATGCCTCAACATCCTTCCTTTTCTGAATTGGGTTGACCGGCACATCTCTGTTTCTAAGTGAATATCGCTACTGCTGGGTGGACAAAGCATTCATATAGCCTCTTTGGTACTCATCTGATTCTTCCTCCAAGATGGTATCATTTGCTAGAATGAAATCTACATCTTTGTGTACAACTGAACTTTCTGCATACTCCTCATCCTCAATAAGATAAATAGGAAAATCATCGGGAGTAAAGAGGTGATTTTCTTCACCTATTATATTCCCGTCCTCATCTGATTCCAGTCCATGCACAAAATTTTGCTGCAAAGGTGGCTGTACTGGCTGCTGTGTAGTCTGCTCTTGGGCTCGCTGATCTCTCTGCCTTATTCTATATTGTGGTTGTTGCTGACCACGAAAGTTAGGATTTCTAACTTGTGACTCAGGTTTGTCAAGTTTCACCCTTTCAAGCATCTGCTCTACCTTCCGAAGTAGCTGATCTACCGAGGAAGACTCTTATTTTATGGTGACCTTCTTCTCTGCTTTTGCTCTAGCCCTCTTGGTCAACAGATTTGCTTCAATGTTGACCACTACCTTCTGCATGTCTTCCATTGTGGCCGGTTCTCTTTCTCTTAATTGATAAGCCATGTCAGCATCAAAGCCATCCGGGAACTTTACCATGGCTAGTCCCACAGGTGGCCTTAGATGATCTGGAATTTCGTTATAAACTGAATTGAATCTAATGCAATAGTCTTGGACCGACTCACCAGCGTTTCTTTTGATTTGCTCATATTCACCCAGATTTTGAAGAGGATTCTTTTTCACTTCCCAGCGGTTTAAAAATTTTCTTTGTAGGTCAGCCAAGGGAGCGATACGTGCAGCCGGAAAACCTCTGAACCATTTCCTCACTTCACCTGAAAATGTCTGTACAAAGAGTCTCATTGCCATATTCTCTGCATCGATCTCATGAAGTTCATAGAAATCTGCCATTCTGTCCACATGTTGCTGAGCAGTAATTCCATTAGGAATGCCATCAAAAAATGGGATTTTGCTTTGATAATCTGTGGGCATACCATCTAAAACTTGAGGCGGAACAAGGGGTGCAAAACGGGCAGCCATCACTCTTGGTGGATTTGTCCTCGGAGGTGTTGGAGGAGTGTGCACAGTTTGTAAGGGACTAGTAATTGGAGTTTGAAGCTGAGCTACAATGTAGTTATCAATCGACCGGTTAGCCCTTTCCATCTCCAAGTCTACAAGAAACTGTGGATTGTGAATAGTAGAGTCAACCACCCTTTCGGATTTGGTTTCGAACCACGATAATTCAAGCTGCTCATCAAACTCTAGCTCTTCAAGATACTCAAAAATGTCCGAGCATGAATGGGATTTGAACACGGAAGATATAGAGCTCTCTTGACGACGAATTCTTGAAATCAAATTGGGATTTTCGTAGATGTGCGGAGGATCTGGATCTGGATTAGCTCTAGTATATCTTCTAGAAGCCAATGTTCTATTAAGAAAAATCAAAGGAAACAACCAACTTACTCAACCTATCCAATCCTAAACTTATCATCTGGAAGCTTAGAATTATTAAGAAGTAAGGGGATTTGATTTCGTTCCCCAGCGGAGTCGCCACTATGTTAGCACCTAAATCCGCCATAGGCTAAAGGAAGGCAAAATTCATGGTAACCACAAACCACACTCAGTCTGGTAGCTAGCCCTACCAGAACAGGAGAGGGCTCTCTCCAAGTCACGCTCAGTGAATAGATAAACGATATGGCCTGAGATGACTTCCTGTGAAATATTGATCTTAGGCTAGTAAGTGAATATGGATACAAGAAGCGATTTTTTATGAATGACTATGTTTCTGGGATGGTATGGGACCAACGGACAACAATGAGCAGAGGATGAAATACAAAGGTACAGATTACTTCGTGAGGCAAGACAGGCGGAAAGTCTAGCAATTTAGTTCGAAATAGCGGAGAATGGAGAGATTGCTTAGGAGGGTGAAAAGGGCATATGCACATGAATCCTTTTCAACAAAATAAAGAACACTGAACATGAAATTTTCCCACAAGCAGAGCAATAAAATTGAATTCTACCTTATCTAACTTAGAAAATTTCAATGGAAATGAATATGAAATGAACTATGAAATATAATGAAATACATATGAAACATAAGAGACACATTTTCTACACTCACAACGACATGGATCTCATGAAACAGAGCCACTGCCTTTCATTAATCCTCTGTCAAAATATACAATGAAGAAACAGAGTTTCTTTCCCACAGTCTCCCAGAAGTTACAATCCAACCAACCTTTTGCAAATAGTTTGCATACAATATATAGAATGTGCCATGAGGAGATAGAATGCCCAAGGGTTGGGGAGTTAGTCGAATCATTACAAAATGGAGGTGGAAAGCCAACCATTAGCTACAGGTATAGCGTTACAAACATGACAAATGGCTTGGGTGACTGTTTGCCTTCCTTTGCCACTTGGATAGAAGCCAATCTGGAGTGAAAATACTTTAAATTCCACCTTAGGTTCCAAAAAAGTGAAATGCATATGAGCGGGCCCACTTGTGGAAAGTCGCAAGTCGAAATTTCGCGAAACGAAGGTGAATTGGGCCTTTTTTCCTATATGCACCACGCCAAATTCTATATGTGCCAGGCCACTTTGGAGCATATTTTGAGGCACTTACAGGAGTCCACAATGTACCCAAGTGTGCTTGTTGGAAATCTTGTCCTGTCTACTTTCCCACCCAAGTGGAATTTCTGAATTTGGTGCTCATTTTCCCCTCCAAATCTTCATTCTCCCAAGACTTCTTCCTGTGTCTCAAAATAGGGGCAGAGAGGCCATTTTTTGGGTGTTTTTGACCTCCTGGAGACTGAAATCATACCCAAATTTCTTGTCCAAGAACCAGTAGTCGTGATTTTTCATGCTGAATCCAAAATTGCAAGCCATTTTTCATTTGGAACTCCCAATCGTAAGCGTTGCGCCAGTGGCGCGGCGCACAGGGAGAAAAAACCTGTGTTTTGACCAAAAAATTTCCATGTGACCAAAATTGCCCCAAAAGTCTTGAAATTTGGGCTGGAGGTTCTCTAAGAGGCACTATGCTAGGCCACAAAATCTTCAGCCAATATTCAAAGCTGATCTTGCTCTTTTGCCTCTTTTGCCTCTTTTGTTGCTTTGCTCAATTTTGCCTTCAAGCTCCTTATCCGGGCCTTTGCACTCATGTTCCGTGCCCTGTAATGATAAACCATCGTCCTCAGTATGGTTTTGCTCTGCCGCCCTTCTCCAGCAGTCTCTCCAGGTGTATGTTGATCCGCTCAAGCCAAGACTCACGGTCATTGTTGATCTCTTGCTCTAAGGTAGTGAGCTCGATCCTCCTTTGTTGGGCAGCTTGTCAATTCTCATGGATGTTTTGCAGCTCCATGATCTCATGCTGGTCCTCAAGCTACTTGTTCCTCTACTCCAGATACCTGATGATCCATTTGGCCCTCTCCACATTGAGTGACAAGTCTTGGACCTTCATGTTCTGCTCCTGAATAATCATCCTAAGTCGAGCACTCTCCACATCTGCATCATCATCCTGAATGAGGATGAAATCGGCCTCCTGTTCACCTGATGGCCCCTCATCATGCATGGGCCTCTTTCCCTTGTCCTGTACCTGTGTAGTCGATGCCGGAAGCAAGGCCCCTTCCACCCCAGGTGGAGATAACACTCGCTTTGTTGCTGCAAACAAGTGCCTACTGCCTCTCTGGTATGTCATGAATATTGGCATAGTCGTGGTCTCATGGTGCTCATACTGGTGAGAAGAACCACCTATCTCATGCTCTACCTTTGATAGTACCTGTGAAGTGCTGAAGAGGTCACGGGACATGAAGTCCTACCAAGAAATGCCCTGCAATCCCAATTGATGATCCACCAAAATCCAGATAACAACAAAGTGATAAACATTGTTAAGCTGATGCATGAAGGTGTTCATCCTCTCTATATTCTTGCAAATGAAAAATGGGAGGTTCATCATCCTCACCCTGGTAAAGTGCATGAGTAACCTGATGTGATAGGCATATAGTCGAGAGAGCCTCCCCTCATAGCTGAAGTACTTCATGATCAATTTCATGAGTGGAGCATACTCATCTTTCAAATATCTGAATGGGAAGACTCTTGTGAGCTAACTCAAGAATCTGGCCTTAATGTAAGCCTCATAGTGTTGCCTATCCACCTTCTTCTTCTTATGCCACTGTTCTCCAATATTTGGTATGCCTGTTGCCACTGAGATAGTTTCGGGTGTCAATGTGAAGGTGACCCCGACCAAGATAGACTGACCTTCATGTAGGTGAAGCACAAAAAGACGGGCCAACTCATGATGAACTCTAACATTAGCCACCCTTTGACAAAATTCAAAACATGCTAGGTGCTGGAAACATGACATGGCAAGAGGGTAGGCCTGCAATTAAGTGAGGGTAGTGGGCTCATCCCTAACATGTTTACCACTCTTGTGATGTCTCCTGGGAGCCTGCTCTTCCGAGGATGAGTCACTTTGTGTCTCCAACTCATACTCTGATGAATGATGGGATGCCATGACTATTGTGTGTACTGTACTTAGTCTGCCATTTGATGATGGTGTGAAGCTGGGTGCTCTTGTGATATCTGTCACCAAGGGGAACAATGAAAAAGGGAGTATTAGGAGGGGAGTAATGTGATGGGAATAGGGGTTATGGGGAGAAGTTTGTTTTAGGGATATGTAGGGGTTTGGGTATTTGAATAGGGTAGGGTTTTGGGGTTTTGACAAGGTAGGGTTTTTGGGGTGTTAATGTTTGACCAAAGAGTGGAGGGATAGGGGATAGGGTTTGGTAGTGTTTTAGGGTAGGGATAATAGGAAAAATGAGAAAAGGGGGGATAGGGAAAAATGGTAGGTGAGGGAAAAATGGTGGGTAAAAATGGAACCTTTGCCTCAATACCACAATTATGCAACCCTAGCAATAATGGCCTTTGGTGTTTTCTTGTGGTTGATTTTATGAGTTTTGTTGCTTTCAAAAATAGCCATAAACCACCATATCATTTATAAACTTTGATGAACAAGTCATGTCATAGAGCCTACCTGTCAATTTGAGGCGTTTCACAAGAAATTTGAGGAAATTTGGCACGGTTTTGGCCCTTTGTGGGTGTGCACCGCACACCAAACCCAGTGCGCCGTACCCTGGGTGTGCACCACGCCCGTTGAAAACTTGAACTGAGGGGTGGCCCTGTGTGTGCCGCGCCCCTATGTCTATGCGCCGCGCTCCTGGAAACTGTCTCCAACTCTCTCCAAACACGCACTTTGCCTCTCAAACACTTTGCAATTTCTCCCTATGCACTTGCTTTGCACAATGCCTCTGATTTTGGTGGAAACTTCTATATAAATACTTTGAAGTCATGGGTTAAATTTTTTCTTCTCCAAAAACCCACTTTTCTAATGTTATGTTTTGACACTTTTTCACTGACTTAAAGCAACATTGATTTTCACTTTCCCTTTGAAATTTTAGCTCAAATGATGAAATTTTTGGCACTCTTTGCAGGGCTTGCATGATAGGACATTTGGCCACGGAAACCATGACTGCACCTGAAGAAATCAACTGACGACTTTTTCAAAATTTTATCACAATTGACACTGCTTGACTTTTCTTCAAAATAGAGTTTTGAAGAAGAGTCGAAGTCTATCCACATGACGATGAAACTCTCTGAATCATAACTTTGTAAGGGCCTCAATCTAGCCTGCATGGCTTTGGTTGAAGACCAAATTGATTAAACCCTAGACCTAATGATCGAAAATGACCTTTGTCCATTAAAGGACCAGACCTTGACTGTCATGGACTTTGGTGATCATTGACAAAAGACCTAAGCCAGCAGGAGCCAGACATGAGGGGGAATGACTAGCATGACCTTTTCCGTCAGCTTATGGCATGCCCCTAGTGGAATGCAGTTGGGTGAATGGAGTGGGACACCTAAAAATGAAATGCATAAAGAGTTTTTATCTCTAACGAAGGACTGACCAGACCGACTCTAACACTCATCATCACCTCCATTCTATTTCAACCGATCATACACCTCCATTTGATTGTTTACCATTTTGAGGAACATCTCCGAAGAGTGATTCTATTAGCCATCCTTGTGACACTGCCGTGATTGGAAAATTCCAAACCTTACCTGGAATCACCTGCTACCTGAAATCATCACTTGTTCCTCGAAAAACGAGTCTCCTTTAAGCTCTTTTCAACTGAATCGCGAAATATGAAAAGATTGCCGAGCGATTAGCCTCTCCGGCTCGTTAAATTTATCAGAAGTTCTATCCCTCCTCTAGATTTTAATCTTTTTGGACCTGTGGGATTATTACACAAAAAGATCGAGCGCTTGTCTTGTTCGGCTCATTAAAAATATCGAAAATTCATCCCTTTCGTATTATTTTATGCTTTTTCGGACTTAAGGATTATATGACGAAAAAGAATCATTGGAGTTTCCTTTCTGTCCCTTTCAGAATCTCTAAAACTAAAAAGGACCGAGTTATCATTGTCGTTAAACTCGTTAAAATCAATAGCGACAAACTTGTCCAAATGGACAAGAACGAGTTTCACTGTCGCTAGGCTCGTTAAAACATAGCGACGGGTTCGCCCGAAGGGAGAATTATAGAACAAGCATATGTTATCCTCTCCAAGCTTGATAAAAATAAATAGGTACTGGTCAGCAATGACTGGGGAAAATTGGGAAGAAAACTTGAAGAAACTTTATTGGTAGCAAGTCGCTTTTGAACATGACACTTTCACTCCACGTCCGAGTCGGGTTGGGTTATTCTGTTCACCGGTCTTATCACCATTGGTCAATCGTACCATCCATCTTTGGGGTTAACGCTACCAATCCGTTTCAGTGGCGCCGATATGTTTAAGAGAAGTCGCTTAGAGAATTCACCTGTGTCTCATCCGCTGCAATACATTCATGCTCCATTCTTTCATGACCGCCACCCTGAACCCTGTATCATCAGATGGTTTTCACCTCCACAAAATCATTTTCTTTGTTCCGTGTCGTAGATGTGGGATTCATTAAGGCCCTCCTACGATGGGTCACTTCCTGTCGACATCAGCTCATTATCCAAGAAGTCTACTTAGGAACAACCCTTTCAATACTTTGAAGTTTACATGCCTCAATGGCAAGTTTCTCACTTCCGACGACAGGTTTACATCAATGGCCTTCGACCGAAAGATTTTACGTGGTGTTCGACGCCAAAGTTCCCTTTTTCACACACAATGAATTGTACTGTTTTAGTTACCTGAGGAATCATTTTCATTATTGGGTGATCTCTCTCGCGCCTGTTAACAGCTTACATCATTGGCTAAGTAATCAGGCGATGTTCTTTCCATGTTGACCTTCTTAGAACATTTTTTCACATGGATCGACTTTGTACTCTGAGTGAAGATTTGAACGAGTTTGAAAGACCCCGGATTTAGTTCTCATCCATCCAGGCTGTGATATATTCAGGAATATAAAGACATCAAATGTACATCATTGCCGAACAGATGATCATCCAAATCAAATGATGATGACTCCGTCCGAATCATCAGTCTGCCACACAGATGATTGTCTGTCCTATGTACATGAAAATTAATTTATAAAGCTGAGCATGGGAATGCCCGCCTCAGCTAGATCATCAAAAATATTATGAAGATAATGTATTGTATTGTATCTTATTACAGGTTGCCTTCCAGCTCGAAAAAAATTTGGATCCTCATGATAAAGCATTTCACCGGACATCAAAAGATTAACGACCTCATGCTTTAGGGGGCAACTGTTATAGAAATTTTTGGGCACTGCAACCCCAATCATAAATGTCCATAAACCAAGGGCTCCTAAGTCCCTAAAAGTGTTGCTTCACACCCTGAAAGAACAAGGTCAGCTGATTACATCATCTCCCAGAAGTTCTCCATAGAAAACTGGTCAAAACTGGACCATACTGATTACTCCATGGCTAGGGTGCGATGCATCTCACCTTGTACACACGGGAGGTGCAATGCATACTAAAAAGTCCTTCTATAGGGTGCGATGGATGAGAATAGACAAGTGGAAGAGACAGTTTGCTAAGTGGATGATCAAGGAATCTTCTAGAAACTTCTCATATGACACTTGCCCCTCAGAATTCGCCCAAGGATGAGTAAGAAATCAATGAAATCTCCAAGTGGAGCCAAGAACTATCAGTGGAATGACACTAATCAAAACCCAGAGCTGACTCACACCTCTGCAAATATCTATATATAGATCTCTCATCCCATAGATCAGGGGTTAGAGGCTCGAATCTTGTATCTTTAGAGAAGTGTTGTTGGTTTTCTGGTTTGAATCATAGTGTTGGGTGATCTAAGCTTTATGAGTGAAGAGGGATTTCTTGTTGGAGGATGTGCTGGTCACAACTTGGTTGTCAACCTCTTGCATTCTTGATATTAATTAATATCTATAAGTTTTCCTCCGATTCTTGTGTATTTGATTATATATGCATTGGTGTGGTTAATACATATCTGGTCCTGTGTTGTTTATGAATATAGATCTCTGTTCTTCGATAGTATTATGCTGCTTTGATTCCACAGGTGCTCCCTGAAGTTGTGTAGACAAAGAAAGAGTGGCAAAGATCTATCGAGAAGGAGAGGAACCGAGCAAGGAACCAAGTGCAAGACAAAGGTTGGTGTCCTTTGTTCCCCTCGTGTCTATTTTTCATAAAGGAAAGCGAAATTAGTTTCAACTTGTTTGCTTCTAAGATAGCTACCAGTCTTAGTGGGAATAGCAGCTCTGAGTGGACACTATTCCCGATAATAGTTTAGTGGTTAAGGAGATCAAGAGGGAGAAGCCCTAGACATAGCGAATCAAGTTACCCTAGACGTAGTTGAAGAGAGGAACACCCAGCCGCAGTTGAAGGGGATCTAGTCATGCCCTAGCCGCAACAAAAGAAGGTCTAATAAAATCATATATTTTTTGTTGAAGGAAGGCTCTTATACGCTGTATAGAGGAGGCCTATCGGAGATCTTAAGAAGACCTAACTGTTGTCATATCAAACCCTAAACGCAACAACCTAGAAGAGAACGAGAGGAGTTTAGGAGTGTGGACAACTTGCAAGAAAGGGATCCAAAGTGCATCCATTCTTGAGTAATACACCTCTGAAATAGCTGAATTTTCTAAGGGAGAAGGAGAAGCTTGTAGGAGACTGTTTTGGGTTAATTTTTCCCTTACAAGGCCTCAAATTTCAATAGCAGGAGGCCGTAGCCATGCAGGTTAGTGTTGGGTCATGGATAAGCCTTCTCTTTGTGGTATCTTCCTCCCACAAGTGAGACGAAGCTAGGAGGAGCTTCTACAACTCAGCCGCAAGCCTAAAAGGCACTGTTCAGGAGGCAAAAAGACACAGGCAGGTTGTTGTGTGAACAGGACGCTGTAGGGTAGCATTTGGAGGCCTATAAGTTGGACATAACAACGGCATAGGATAAGATATATGTGTGGGAGAAGGCCGCACTATTTGGGAGGTATCGAAGTCAAGAAAAGTGGGTTGTAGCAGGCAGCAAGGAAGCCCTAACTAGTGACCTAAGTGCATAGAATAATCACCAGCGCTTGAAGAAGCAGAGGTATGTATTTATGTTGATTTGGGTGCAAGAGTATATCAGACCTAGTGTGGAAAGAATTATTGCAGCCCCTAAGTGCCATGTATTGAGGCCAATGTGAGCAGTTGGAGATACACCTATTTTCCTTGCAGCTTTTTGGAGCCAATTGGAAGCACATTGGTACAACAGCATGCAAGGGACAACAAACTAACATTGTGACAGTTGTATGGTACTTAGCAGCAAGTACACCTAGCATGCAAAGGTACAACATGTCTAAATGGTAAAGCATGGATAGTTGCAAGCATGGTGATGCATGGAGCATCAATGAAGTTTAATGGAGCTAGTAAATGGGACAGCTACAACAAGGTGCAGCAGTCATAAGGTCCAGCATTGTAATGATGGGTGCAACATGGTGCAGCACGGTGAGGTGCAACATGATGACGAGATGCAGCACAATGATAGGTGAAGAAGTCACCTTGGAGAATCAGTTGAAGCAACATGTCTTCAACTGATCTCGTGTAGAGATGATCTATCCTCTTATCTAGAAAGTCTAAGTGTTGACTTCTATTGTAAATGTACTCTCTCTCTCTCTCTCTCTTGAACTATTGAAGAACATATAAGAATAATTGATCAAGGGTTTCCCCACATTGGGGTTTGTCCCTTGCTAGCACCACATCTTGTGTCCTCTTGTCTTGGCTTGTCTTCCGCGATTTATGTTTATGTTCTATCTGCAATTTACTTTAATGCTGATTGATTGCTAACCTGGAAAATATATTGAGCTAACTTTGAAAATTGAATTAGGTTTCTCTAATCATAAAACATACCAAAAATTAACACACCTTCTCCTGTGAATATCCTAGGTAAGAGATGCATTCAGGCATCTGCTTGTGGACATGTTGGTGGGACGTGGTTCATCCTTTCCCCAAATGTAGGATGCCCATTCCCTACGATTGATGGTTGACATGTCGGTGGGACGTGGTTCACCCTTTCCCCACGTGTAGGATCCTTGCTACGATTATTGATTGGCATGCATGTAGGACGTGGTTTATCCTTTCCCTACTCTTAGTTTGCATGAGTGTAGGATGTGGTTTCTCCTTTCCATACGTATGGTTTTGACATGTGTTTGTAGGATGTGGTTTCTCCTTTACCTACATATGGTTGTGACATGTGTTTGTAGGATGTGGTTCTCCTTTCCCTACCTGTGGTTGTGAGCAAGATGTGATATATTTTTTCCTTGCTAGTGTTCCTACATCATCCTACCCATGTAGTATGGGACACGTGGGAAGTACCTACCATATGGCTAATGAGTTTGGAAAAGTGGTTTGGGACCATAACACTACTGATGGATGCATCATGTACTGTCGTACTATCTATGTCTAGGATGAATGATGTTCAACAAACTTGATTACTTGGGACCAAGTCTGATTACTATTTTACATTTGGTTATATGGATTGGCTTTTGTCAGTGGAGAGTGGTAAGATATTGTGAC
>APFE030926850.1:0-10145 GCA_000404065.3 Pinus taeda | reverse complement strand
AAAAAAAAGAAAAAAAACCTATAACACAAATGTTATAAAAAAAACACTTCATCAAACAAATAAAAAAAAATGAAAAAAAAAACAAATATTATACAAAACATATACATGCATTTTAAATATTATACATAGCATATAAAATTTAAAAAAACACAGTGTAACAACAAAATAAAACATAACAAAAATCAATGTAATAATAAAAACGAAATTGCCATGAAAATCGTTGCATAGTGAAGGCCATCAAATACGAATGTGAGGCCATTGATTGGTTGAGAAGTAGCAACAAACAAAACTCCATATCTTACAACTACCACGACTGAATGCAAAATAGGAGTGCAATGTACAGTTGACAATTTTAAGCATATTCTAATATACAATTGCTTTTCGACATAATAATTCACCTGCAAACTCCTAAATGTTGCGCACAGTAGATTCTCAATTCAATCAATACGTCAGGATGCCCAGCGAGAGAAGGTACCACAACAATTCACATAATATCTCTGTGGCGGATCTACCTCCTGTAGATTAGGAAAATTAGATCAGGGCCGCAATTGCTGTCTGTGAATTAATTAAAAACCGTTTTTTCTCACGCAATTTTCCAAGTAAGGCTCCAAATAACCCGGAATATCTCCCAATCTATTATGAATTTGAGAAAATTCCTCTTAGATATTATAATTGACCCCGTTCCGAGAAAAACCCATTTTTTATTTTTCTGAGATTTTCTTTCATTTTCTCACAAAATGAGTTTTAAAATAACGTGTCAAAACTGCTATGCGTTTCCTCTGCTTCAGGTAACTGCTTCTAACGCTGGTGGGTTCTAGAAAATATAGGAAAATCTGCATTCATATGGTGTAGTATGTACGTGATTTATCACTCCGACCTTGGCTCTTCATTTGGGGTAACATTTGTAACCAGAAAAACAATTTTCCGACCTTATGTGACTAGATGCAGTGGTGGAAGATGCTTGCATGTATTTTTGGGGACAGAAGATTCTTGTGATATCGTTATGTCCTAGGAGCCTGACTTGAGTGAGAGTGTGGGAAATCAGTGGATTGTAATGCCCAGAAACAAAACATACGTTTTTGAACTTTGCAATCGAGTGCTATTTGGAGGGCTCCATTTTTTGGTTTTTAGTTTTTGTTTTTAACACAACTTTTTTTCTTCAGAAAATTACTTGACGAAACATAAGATTAATTGTAAAAATCTACACTCACCTTTTTACCTGTCATGTTGGCACCCTCGACGGTAGAAAAATTGAAGTTTTGTGGTATGGATCTTCCATGGCCTCATGCTAAAACAACAACATCCTTTTCCCTCTAAAATGGAGTTTGGTAACCAGATATGCAACAAATTAGATCAAATTCAAAACAAGAATTATTATTTATTATTATTATTATTTTTATTTTTTTATTATGATGAATTTTTGATTTTGGATTCCAAGCTAATGTTATTTTTTTATTTTTTCTTTACAGGTCGCATGAGAGGCCTAATTGTCAATTTTCTTAACTCTCTTAAAAAATGAATTGATATTTTAAAAATTTACATTTCCCTATCAAAAACTGATTTTTTTATTTTTATTTTTTTATTGTTATTTTTTTTTATTTAGATTGAAATTCTAACATTGATTTTTTTTTTTTTTTTTTTTTTTTATATTCAAATCAAAACATTGAATATTTTTTATGAAAATATTTTGTGATGTTAATGAAAAAATGGCATAATGATAAAATTCTAAAAGTTTTTTAAATTTCTAAAAACTTTAATAATATGCCAATCTAAGGAACTTATAAAATAAAAATGTTGATTTTATTCCTAGTATTGAAAGATATTTTTATTTTTTTTTAATTTTTTTATTTTTTATTATTTTTTATATTTATATTTATTTATTTATTTTTTTTTATCTTGAAGTATATGAATGTTTCCAATGGAGTCATTTATGGATTAAACTTTCTAAAATGTTCATATCCAAATTTGTGAAATGTACCTGATTGTGTATGAAGACATGAGAAATCATTTTGACCTTTAGATTTGCCGCAAAGATCTCTTTAAGAACGAATGATTGTCGTGGCACAATTGCTTTTTGATCCCATTCCTCAATGTAGTCCTTGTGCTCCAAAAAATGTTTGATCTGCATTCTAGATCCTTTGTCCATAAATGGTTAATATCAAATTTTTTTTTATTTATTATTTATTTTATATATCTTTTATAAAAATGATATGCAGCTAAATGATTCATGCATCTACATGCTTTTAATCATGCATCTAGGAAAAAAATGAAAAAAAAAATATCAACTCTAGACTAAAAGCTAGTTCCTATGCACACTTCCTTGGCAACAATGCCAAAATATTGAGGCAAATTAATTACCTATCGTTTAATTGTCAACCCGAGGGTTTTGTAAAACTTGCGAAGCATGCATGCACTGTATATGCTAGAAAGTAACTTCCAATTTAGATCAATCTAACTAGGAAACCAAATAATGACAAACCAAATTCACCTATATGAATTCAACAATAAACTCCAAAGATATTATAGTACAACTATAGTACAACGCGCAGAATTGAAATGTTAATCTTTAAATCTTGCAGGAATTGAAAAGCACACCACTCTTTCAGAAATGAAAGCAAAAATAATCATTCTTAACCTCTCACACAGGAAAATATATGTAAGAAAATAAAAACAATTGCTCTTAACATCTAAGTAGAAAGCAAATAAAAACAATCACTCAACCTCTCACATAGGAAAATATATGAAGAAATAAATCTTAATCTATGAAACAATAAATCTTAATCTATGAAGAACAGTAAATTTCACACATTGTAGGTGGCCAATCCAAAAGCATGAGAGATGGAAAGTTGAGAGGCTCCAAATGCAAGCATAACCATATCAAAGTGAACATCACTCATGAGCATGGTGCCAAATCCAAATTCCATATTCAAAACATGAGCATTTCCCCAACTTTACACATGCCTTTGAAAGGAGGAGGCATCTTCTTTATTATTATACAAATACACGTTAAGAAGTCTCATTAATGGAGGTTCCATTATTCCTTCTCCTGATCCTAGGAAATTCATGACGTTACCAAACTCAAATATGGGTTAATGTGAGGGACACTTATCCTCTTTGACCTTTTTTTATCCAAATTTTCTTCATTTTTTATCTTGAAGGGGAATTCGAATTTGAGCATTGGTAGGCACATAAGGGTGCCTGGAAGCTTTCAATTATGACTAATGTTCTGAACTCAGCCACTTGTTCATGTATTAGCAAGTATATGTCATTTGTCTAAGTTTTAACCATTTAATTCACTTATAATACTAGAAATAATTATCTTTTGGAAAACACAAAGGTAACCCATATAATTATGAAAATGGAGGCTAATGAAAGATTATATGGCTATGGAGTTGCAACATGTGAGTGAAATGGTGGCAATAAAGGTGAAAGTGGATGATATTTTGAAGACAGTTTGGAGACTCTACAGTCTCCTAGGATATCAGAAGATGTTGACGACAATGAAGAAGTTCTAATATTGGTTAAATTTGAAGAAGGAAGTGGCGGAGTTCGTGGCTAGATGTTTGGATTGTCAGCAGGTAAAGGAAAAATGTAAGCATCTCGGTGGTCTACTATAGCATTTTCGATTCTAGAATGGAAATGGAAGTTAATTTCCATGGATTTGGTTACATGTCTTCTGATGACAGTGAGACAACATGATTCTACTATGGTCATGGTCAATAGGTTGAGAAAGGTATCTCACTTCATTCCAGTGAAGACTACAAATTCAACTAGTGAAATGGCACAAGTTTTCATTAGGTAGATTGTGAGATTACATGGTGTTCCCAAGAAGATCATGTCAAATAGGGATGCGAAAGTTTTGGAAGGAGTTATTTTGTAGGTTTGGGTGAACGGGATCTTGGAGGATATGTTGAGGATGTACGCTATGCTCTAGCAGAGAATTTTGCATCTAACAATGGTTATCAAGAGTCATTGAGAATGAGTCCTTTCGAGGCACTATATGGGAGGAGTTGTAATACTCCCATCAAATGGAGTTATCTAGTGAACATGGTACTTATTGGACCGAATATATTGGCAGACATGGAACAAGAAATGAAGGTTATAAAGAATAACATAAATGAAGCACATGATAGAAAAAAAAATTGTGTGGACCAACACAGGGCATTCAAGGAGTTTCAAGTTGGGGAGCATGTGTATTTGCACATCAATACCAAGAAGATCTCTCTAAGGATTAGATCATGTGCCAAGTTGACACCACGGTATTTAGCGCCTTTTGAGATCCTTGAGAGGATTAGACCAGTGGAATATCAACTTGCACCGCCTCCAACTATGAAATTCCATTATGTTTTCCATGTTTCATTGCTTAAAATGTATATAAAGGATGTTAATCATGTGATTGATTGGTCTTTATTGCAGGTGGAGCAAGAAAGAGAGTTCCAGATGGAGCCTTAGTGCATATTGCGGTGGAATCAACTCATGCTCGGGAACAGAGCCATAGATAAAGTTAAAGTGTAGTGGAAGCACTTTGGGCCCGAAGAAGCTACATGGGAGATGGAGGATCAGATGCGGGCTCCTTCTTTGTTTGTTGATGGAGGCAAGGAAATTTTGGTATGATGTTTGGTATATGTTTTGTTGATGTTTTGGTATATGTACATATTTATATTGATGTAAATACTACTACAAGTTGTGTTATAAAGCTCTAATAAGATGTATGGTTGTTATCTTTTCATGTTGTCATGATGTTTTGCTTTTGAGCAAGTATTTAATTGTAAATATTTGAACGAGCTAAGTTATAAAGCTCCATGGCTAGTATGTTTTCTTTTCAGTGGTTTTGTTGTGGTCTTGGTGTGGTTTAACACTGAGGATGGTGTTCCCCAAGGGGGAGGGGTCTATAACAACCCCTAGTTAAAAAGTTCATGTAATAAAAGTTAATAAAGGAAAAATACGACCACGGTTAAGGGATATGTATTCCAACATGGATGTTGGGAAAATATATCCTAGTGGGGATCATTGGATGTGTTTAAGGCTAAGGGAATTTGAGAAAGGCAATGGATAAGGGATTAAGAAAGGAAAAAAGGTATTTTTGGCACATTTTTTTTATGAAAATAAAGGAAAATGTGAGAAAAGGAAGGTGAAAGGTCACAGGTTGTGTGTGAGGAGGAAATTGAAGGAAAATAATGGAAAATGAAGAAAATAGAGGCCTAATTGATAAAAAGTCTTATGAGGATCAGTTTGTAACCTTTTGTCAGTTTAGTTTTGGAGCTCTCCCATTAC
Organism: Pinus taeda; assembly: GCA_000404065.3. NCBI lineage: Eukaryota > Viridiplantae > Streptophyta > Pinopsida > Pinales > Pinaceae > Pinus > Pinus taeda. The sequence goes on along the minus strand of APFE030926850.1, from coordinate 4,871 downwards.
TCTCTCTCTCTCTCACTCTTGGACACTTAGAGTTTCATTGGAGCATTTTAGCTTTGGAGCAAGGAAGGGAAAAGCAAGCAGAAGAAGGACAAGGAAAGGAAAGGAAAGAAAAGATCAAGAAAGGAAGAGAAGAATCAAGCAACTTCAACATGAATACTTGCAGGTAACATATTGCATGTGTGATTTCCTAGTTGTTTTTGACATGCATGGATTTGCATGTTGGTATATGGTTCTCTTGTTGTTGATGACAAGGTTTTGTCGGTTTATGACAATGGTTTTCCGCCTAGCCTTTCCTTTTTCCAGATAGCGTGTGTGATGGGATCGTTTTCATAGTTTTGAGCTTCGGAGTTGTCGAATGGTTTCAAAATCCAGGGCGGAGGTGGTCTCAAGAAAATTCCAAAAGGCCTAGGAATCCCTTGATCAGTTTTGGCGAGATACACGGTAAAGCTTGAGGGTGGAGTCTCAATTTAGAGCATAGTGATCCGGTGTGGATTGCAGTAAAGCTTGAGAGGCTAGTGTCTCGGTTTAGGGCCTAATGATTCAATGTGTATTATGGTAAAGCCTAAGAGACAAAGATATGGAAAATTCCTCAAGGATTCTGATTTTGGTGAGATCACAATTTGGTAAGTGTGTTGGTGGTTTAATATCTAGATTCCCTTGGTTGTTTTTGGATTGTTTATCCATGAGATCCCACATTCATGCTTGGAATACGTCACAGGGGGTGACTGGCTGAAAGAAATATTTGGTTCAGCCATGTGGTACGTGGAAGTCCCGAACCTCATCTACTTTGTATATGTTCAATAAAATCTAAGTTCTCTTGCTTCTATACTTGTTAATATGTGGCCTTAATGGTTGTTATCTCAATGATATTTACATGGTTTAATGCTGGTTATATGCATGATTATATGACTGGTTATTTTCATGGTCATTTCATGTATTTACTTGTAACTGAAAGGATAATGGATGCAAGACCTAATTGATGTCAAAATAGTCAAATGAAGAGGATGGTGATCCTTCTTGTCAAGTCTCATATAATTTATTAGTCGTTTATTCTCTATCTTGTATTCATTTCCTATAGATTACATTTATGCCAAGTGTTTGACAGAATGCTAGTCCTGGTTAGGGATAGTCAGTCCAAGTCCTGGAGTCATTTTTTGATTTATAAGTCTTGTCATCACGTAGTTTATTAATTCTAAAAGCTATAGGGATTTCTGGTCAGTGACTTGGATTATGGGCTTGAAAAGTGGCACAAATCCCGGAGTCATAGGCACAAGTATGAGGATAAAATTCCCTATATGCATGCATACCCATGTTGTGCGTGCATCTGAAGGTTTCCAGACGCACCCTTGTCCATATCAAAGGAGTGTCTAGGGATTTAGTTGTGTAAAATCTCAGTGGGACCCAGGGGATGGTCAGGGGAATGATTGGGATGCATTTTGGGAGTCCTATAGTAGGCATAGAAGGTCTGGCACAATGTGTTTCTACTTGTTGCACTTACTTAAGGTAACTTAGGAGGTCGAATCATATCATAGTAACTTATCGTCATATGTTTACCCCAGTTGGATGGTTACTTGGGTAGATGTGGAAGGAGGGTGTTATATCTTGCATATTTGTCACCATTATAATTGATGTTTCCTTCTTCTTACCCTACAAGATCTTATGTTCTCCATTTTCATCCAAGCACTCAATAGCCTTGTCATAACAATCCACCTTGGTCCTATGAAGATACAGCCAGTGCATACTTAACAACATATTGTATGATCCCAATGGAAGCACATTCAAATGCGCTGATGTAGGCATACCATTCAACTCAAATGCACTCATGCAGGAATACCATTCAACTCAAATGCACAAGCTCCTACCCAATGATTAACTCTCTTCTTTGTACCTGTAACAAACTACACTAACCAAGATTTTGTTTTTATCTATTTATTCAAACCACACTTATGACCAGGTTAGGATTAACTAACTATAATTAGATCTAGCAACAACTTGATAACAAAGCTTACTTTCCATCTCGATAATAGATTCCTCGTGATTCACCTGCCTGTTATCCAACACTACATAAATCTGAGGAGTACTCATTCCAACATTCCCCACTGTCAGTGCCTCCTGAGCACTATAGATCTATGGTCTACTACCCTGATGTTGTGGACAATCTCTCATGCAATGATCTTTTCCACAAGTCCAACACTGTAAAGGCTTCCTACCATCACCTTTGTTCTACTCCTCAAATTGAAATCCCCGCCGTATGTCAGATGCATTGAACTTCTTAGGTGGTGTTGAATTCTCTTTTTTACCTATTTCTTGAGGTCTTGTTCGCTTCTTATCCCATTTTCCTTTATTCTTCTCATTACCCTTTCAATCCTGCTTAGTCTAAGATCTTCTCTTCCATTGCTGATAACAATTCTTTAACTTTTTGATGGATTCCTCTAATGATCTAGGCTCATAAAACTCAATCCTATCTTTGAATGTTAACAACAACTCACTGATGAATCTTTGAATCTTCGCTTTCTCCTACTTCAGATAAGGAACATACCTCAAAAACTCCAAGAATATTCTAGCATACTCCTCATCGGTCATGGCTCCCATCTTCAACTCATAGAATTATTTTTCCCTATCATCATAATATCTATGAGATAGATACTTCTTCTTGAAAAATCTCTTGAACTCACTCCAATTCAACTCCTCTTCCCGGATGCTTATGATTTTATTTACATCTTCCCACAAAATATTTTCTTTACCTTTAAGACTATACACAACTATTCTGGCCTTCATGTTCTCTGAGTAATCATGCAACCTGAAGAACTTGTTCATCCTGATTAACCACACTTTTGTATCTTGTGACTTCTTCATTTCTCCATCAATAGTAGGTGGTTTTTCTTTCTTGAAATCATCTAGAAAATATCCCTTGTCACTCCTCCTGTTAGGATGATTGCGACAATGACCATGGTAACTGTCTGAACTAGAACTAGAGTAAATCCCATGTCCACTGCCTTGTCTATTTGGTGTATCCAAGAACCTGCCATCTCTAACCATGTCATCTCTATTCGACTTGTGCCCACCATGAGACCTGCCACCATATGATCCATTAGTCCTATCCTCCTATTCATGAATGACCCTAAGTGGTCCATATCTCTACAAGTTTGACAAGATCTGAAGGATGATTATATTAACCTCTGCTTGTTACTCCTGTGAGCTAGAAAGTCTCTCTTGTGACTAAATGATTCTGCCATTATCTACTTTGCAACTCCTTATTTTTTCCTTCAAACTTCTCAAATCACCATGTTGCTCATCTAGTCTATAGGGAAAGTCTCGTGAACTATAGTCTACCATTTTTCTAGTCATATATGATCTTCTTCTTCCTACAAGTATATCATGTCAGCTAAACCAAAACATAAGCATAACCAACATACCTCAGTATAGTTCAGAGGAGGATATCTCGTCTGTAAGATCAACCCGATTAGCACAATACATGTATAAACATAATCATAGTAGTATATAAACATCATCATAGCAATATATAAACATCATATCAATGATCATCCCAGTTACCATGCATGATGTCACACCTACAACACCAACTAGACACAATGTGTGCACAACAACATATAGACACTGACATGCATAACCAATGCATATACAACCATCAGGCATTCATGACAAACACATCCTAACAAAAGAATCATCAAATCTATATGAAAACACAACTGCAACAATGACCAATGCCATTCATACATAACAAAGACATAAACCACAAGCATAATAAACACATAAGAAACCGACATGTATGCACAACACACACATTTCACCCATCTAGTCAAAGGGTTGAACCATGCTCTGATACCACTTTGTAACACCCTCCTCCCACATTTACCTAAGCTAACCAGTCCACCAGGGTAAAAATGTGATGAAGAGTTACTATTGTGTGATTCAAATCCCCAATTACATTTAAGGAAGTGGAATCAACAAACCAAAACCAAACTGACCTTCTTCAGGAGCTACAGGAACCCCATAGGCTAACCAATCACTCCAGGTGCCCAACCCCTGAGTTAACTTGAATTTTGATGGAACTAACCTCTAGTCGCTCCCATGAAAAGCCCTCCATGCGACTAAAACCCTCCATTCACTCCTATAAGATTGCTTCCCAGTGACTGTAGTATTTTTCAGCTAGTTCTGTGCTAGTGATTGTGGGATTTAAGCCACTTTTTGAGGCTAGGACCTATGCCTCTTCCTAGAACTTAATGAAACTCTCAAGAATGATAAATAAAAAGAATACAAGGCCTCTAATGCAAAACTTCAACAATTAACTGACCAGAATCATCCTAGCCAGGACAAGAATTTAATCAAACACATTATAAACATGTAATGTACATGTCATAAAAACACATTTGAACATAGGGACCTCATACTTATTTGAGAATTGTCAATAAGGTTTGACGTAGTTTTACATTAGCTCCATTATTGTCTATTAGGTCATTCATTCATTAACGTTTCATCTACTAACCATAACATGATGAGAGCTATAAATCAAGACTACCATAAAACCATACTTATAACCAACATATAACCATATACATAACACAAATTAAACAACCATCAAATACATATAATAACAAATACATTTACACAAAAACATAAGAGAAAATAACTCCTATTAACATATGAAAATCCAACCAAGTCAGGGACTTCCACATACCACCCGACCATATATTGGGATAAATCAAATCTTTCTTTCAGCGAATCACCCCCGACCATAGATTGGGATAAACCAAATCTCTCTTCCAGCCAATCACCCTGTTAGCGCTTGGAATTCACCTAGGCTGAGATAGATAAACTCTCAAGGCTACATCAAACCATTTCACCTCGTA